>LR749805.1:0-243295 GCA_902729485.2 Mus minutoides
TTTTTTTTTTTTTTTTTTTTTTTTCCCTCTTTGGAAAGAAACCCGTTAGAGACTGTGATGTGTGTATTCTTGTGTTATGTTTGCTTTTTACCAGGCACTTTCCCTAAGAATCTCTGCATTTCTTGCCAAATGGATGGTTTCAACAGGCATCCTGTCTTTAAGAATGAGTGGCTCCCCAGTCCAGTTACAGGAACCAGAACAAAGAGAGGGTGAAGGACCGTGTTTGGAGCCATAAAAGCCTCATTAGGAACTTAAGACTAACTCACAGAATCGGACACAGATTCACAAAAGCCAGGGAGTTCATTGGTCTCCACCCTGAGGGTCCACGGCTGGGGAAAGGGGGGGGGTGTGGGTGTGAGCCAGGGCGGGTGCCTCTCTTATTTGATCTCTATCTTAAATCCACTTCAAAACGCTGCGGCTCAGCCGAATTGGAGGTTGGCCCCTTCCTGTAATTATTTGGTGTCTAGTAAAGTTTTTATGAGTGTCTGTGCAAATAAATGCATCTGATGATGTGCGGTTGTTTGGCTCTGCCTCTTGCTCCATGTGATGTAGGAGATGTGTGCATCGTGTGTTGGCCCTCGGAAGAGAAAAGAGCAAGGCACAAGCAAATAAAAATAAACCCAGGACCCCTGCATCCCTCAGGGAGAGGGGTGGAGCCTGGGCTGGTCCTCCGCTGTCTTCAGCTCAAGGGCCCCCTGAAGAACCTGCCAGTGGAGTCTAAAGTCTTTGGGTGCTCTGTGGGGGTGGTCAGGGTTGGGGTCAGGTGGTCAGGTCTCGGTGACTTGCTGTTTTTTGGAAAGGCCCTTTTGGAAACAAATCAAGGCTCACCCATTCTTCGCTCCCTGCAGGGTGTTAAGGCAAAGTCAAATGAATTCTAAGTAAGGGTGAGTCTGGGGAGTTACATTGTTGCCTGTATGAGCTCATTAGATCCCCCTGGAATACAGTATGCTGGTAAGAGAGGTATGCTGGCTGAAGTGTCCACTTTGGAAAAAGCCTCCAAGAGGTGCTGGGGGAAAGCCATTGTCCTGACCTTCTTCACATGACCTTTCAGCACAGTTGGAGGGAATCTTTGGAGCCCTTGCTAGCATTCTCTCCTCCCAGCCCCGCGGCCTTGATGTGTTTCTTTGAACTGATTATAGAACTTTTATTGAACTATAATATGCATATAGAAACGTGTACAGAGTGTGAAATTATAAAGGGGACACTCCCATGCCAGTAATCCTAGATGAAGACAGAGGATGCCTCTGGTTTCCCAAAAGCTCTGGCTCTCTGTCAGCTTGCTCTCTCTGGTTCCATCCTCAGTTTGGTTGGTTTTGAACTTTTATCTAAATGACATCCTATAGCACATTTTCCTCCCTGTACTTAATCGCAGGTTTTGTAGGAAAAGTCGGTTCTCTCTGGTGGATCATCAGGAAGTTGACAACTACAACTTGGGGCTCCTATCCCCTCAAGGGGCTGATTTCTGGACTTTAACCCATTCACATACAGATCACATTACATATCGCATTTGTGCTGTTGATTTTGCTGCAAGCCTAGAACCCCACTCCCACCCCAAGGTAGAATTCCCCCAAAGGAATACCCTGCACACACGGGGGGGGGGGGATATACCCAGTATCTTCTTTCATCTCAACCCATCTGTCCACATCTAGAATCCTCTGAGACAACTGGCAACAAAATCAACATCTCAGAAAGGTGAAGTCACCTGTGAGAGGTCACACAGCCTTGAAAGGGTCAGATCCTGGATCTGAACCCCAACTGGCCTAACTCCAAACCCCAGGCTCTTGTCACCTCTCCACATGGCTCCCCTGGGCATCCAGGCCCAGGCGTGAACAGAGCCCTCTTCCAGCAGGGAGGAAGCTGGACTTTTTCCAAAGGAAACGCAGGGAAACACAAAACCCCAAACAGCAAACAGGGCAGGAATGTTTCCCAGGCTCCGGCTGCCTAATTGATGGGGCTGGTTTGGTCTGGACCGGTCCAGTCTCCCTAGATGCTGTGTGTCACCAGAGTGGTGACATTATGCCATTGACTGAGCATTCAGCCAATGCCAGCACTTCATGCCTGAAAGTCAGCTGTTCAGCCCCATCTCGCAGATGAGGAAACCGAGGCTGAGAGAGGTCCACCGTCCTCCCTTAGCCCACCACCAGTTTGGAGCCTAAACTGGCTTGCAGCTGAATCAAGGACTGCCCTATTGATCTCTACTCATCTTCACCTTGAACATACGTTGTCCTCAACTCTGATCTGATCCACTCTTGCTGCCCTGTTTTGTTTGAACGGTGGCTCAAAGGTGCTGGAGTCTTGGGTGGGTGGAGCTGAGCTGCAAGAGCCCTTGGCTTTTCTCCCGGCCTCTGCCTCCATTCTCTCATTGAGTGAGTGATTTTGATACTTCACATTACTATTGCGGAGTTTAACAATGTCTGTGGTCATTTGTATGTATGTATGTGAGCACAAGTGTGTGGGGAATGCATATCCATGTGTGTGTGTGTGTGTGTGAGAGAGAGAGAGAGAGAGAGAGAGAGAGAGAGAGAGAAGAGAGAGAGGAGAGAGAGGAGAGAGAGGAGAGAGAGAGGCCCAAAGCTGATAGGGAGAGTCTTAATCACTCTCTACTTAATCTACTGAGACTGAGTCTCATGCTATTATAGATTCTGGCTCGTCTTGCTAGCCATTTTGTCACCGGGAATCCCGTTTCTGTCTCCTGAGTACTGGCATTACTGGGTTTTGTTTGTGTTTGTTCCTGAGGTTCTGGAGATCCAGTCAGTCTACTGAGCCACCTCTCCAACCCCTCTGTGGTCTTTAGAATCTGTAACAATTCGGAATGTCAGTTCCTCCTATTAAAGGAACCAAAGGGATGTGCAAAGGCCCTGAAGCAGAAAGGTGCTGGAGTCATGGACGCCCATGTGGCTGGTCTTAACAAAGTTGTGTCATGATAAGGAGTCATGTAGGTCACCATAAGGAGGGCAGACTTGCACTTGAGAGCTAGGAAGCCTTGAAAGGTTTCCAGTAGCCATGCCCCATGGTCAAGTGTGCTGCTCAGGACAATCTCTCTGGCTTCCGTGAAGGGCAAGCCTGCTAGGCCAGAGGCCAAGTGACCAGGCATTGGGTTTCAATATCTCCTTTGTATGCAATGAGGCTGGCCAAGTTCGCAGAGCAGACCTTATCCTCCAATTTCCCATAGAGGTTGTGTTTCCAGAGTCAGGGTTTCATGTTACACAGAGCTGTTCTTTCTGGAATGCGGCCCCCAAGCAACCCCTGCTGGACCCTCCACAGAAGGAGGGGCTCCTGTGAGCACAAGATGCCGAAAGCTCTGCAGTGTCAGTCTCCACAGTTAAAGCTGTGTCTTGCTACTAGGCACTGTGGTGGCTCACCCAATGGTCCTGGGGACGCTCTTGACATCAGTGACCTCATGGAAGCCTAAAGTGACCTTGTGAGCTAGCTGTCATGGTTGCCCAGTGAACCCAACAGGAAGATGAGGCTCACCCGGTGAAGCGCCTTGACCAAGATTACTGCCTCCATCCCACACCTCTGGGCAGCAGGCACCATCGATGTGTGTGTGTGTGTGTGTGTGTGTGTGTGTGTGTGTGTGTGTGTGTGCCTGCTGGGTCTTTGAGCTTGATGAGATCCCAGAAGCCCTGAAACTGTCTCACAGTTTGTGGCAAAGCCAGAAAATTCCATTTGTGCATCCTGACTCCACCTCTGCTTCCAGCCCACACGATATGCCCAGCAGAGTTCTTCTCCCTGGAAGAGCTTGGTGAGTCAAGCTTTTTGAAGCCCAGGACAAGCCTCCAAGTCCAGAAACCTTCCAATGGCCTCTCCCTGGCCTGGTCTCTGCCTCCCTCCCCCTGTCTCTGCACGGCTTCACTTCACCAACGCTTTTGGCCTTATTTCAGCTTCTCAGACTTGGCTAGGCCGCTCCCTCAGCCGGTATAGCTGGATTCCGTCCTGTTTTTAGCTCAGTCTTATGCATCTTCTGTGTGTCTCTGTAAATGTCACCTCTTCCCGGAAGCCCTCTTTCACATTCTGACAGGCCAGACTGTATTCAGCTTGTTCTCAGTGTCCTTGTGGCTCCTTCATGTGTAAGGAGGTCATAAATCTCTTTTACCTCCTCTCTGTTTCTTTACAGCTTCAAGAGAAACACAGGAATAACAGGGAAGGCCTGGTGGAGGGGAAGGGATGGGTACTACATATATTTAGTTATCTGACAGACCAGTAACAGTACAAAACTCCCCAAATGTTGCCCTATTATGGTGGCCTGCTGTTAGGTCAACTGTGAAGGGTTCTTATTTCTGTCGGTCTCGCCCACCCCCCTAGTCTGCAGGTGAGAAAAACGAAACGTAGGCAGGGGAAGGCACATGCCCATGTCCCACAGAGAGGAGGGAAGACCTGAGATTTGAACCTATATGTCTTTTGAAAGATTAAAAAAAAAAAAGATTTATTTATTTTATGTGTATGCACTGCCACTGTCTTCAGACACTCCAGAAGAGGGCATAAGATCCCATTACAAATGGTTGTGAACCACCACGTGGTTGCTGGGAATCGAACTCAGGACCTCTGGGAGAGCCGTCACTGCTTTTAACCACTGAGCTATGTCTCCAGCCCAAACCTGTATGTCTTCAGCCCAAACCTGTATGTCTTAAAAACCCCCGGACTCATCCTTTCTCGCTCATGCTGAGAAACTCTCTTTTGGCCCTGGTCTTCTGGGGGCTTTCCAGCTCTCTACATGCCCAGAGGAAGCCTTCCTGGAAGGTGGGTTCACCACTCCTACCTGGTGCTTGTCAACCTTGGCTGCAGTACTGGATTTCCTCTGCCTGCTGACTGGCGATTCCTCTCAGGAGGAAGGCTGGCACAAGGGATGGGTGCCTGGTATCTAGGGCCCCCTAGAGCAAACCTACTCACATATATTCTCAAAGTAGAGGCTGGTGGGAAGAGAGTTGTCCCCAGCCACTTTATGCCAAACAACGAAAAAAGTGTAAGCAATATCAGAGGTCCTCAGCCGAGGCCTGATTTTGTTTTGAGCAGGTGATTTTTCAAATTAATTATTTTGTTTTCAAGACAGTGTTTCTCCGTGTAGCACTGGCTGTCCTGGAACTCACTCTGTAGACCATGCTGGGCCTCGAACTCACAGGGATCCTCCTGCCTCTGCATCCGAAGTGTTGGGATTGAAGGTGTGCACTACTATGCCTGGCCTCCAAATCTTTGTTGTTGTTGTTGCAAACTTTTTGTTCATTTGTTTGTAGACAGAGTCTGGCTTATAGCTCTGGCTGGCCTGGCACTCACTATGAAGCCTAGGATGGCTTTAAAGTTTCAGCAACCCTCTTTCTCCAAGCCTCTGTAGTGCTAGGGATAAAGGCATGTTTTGCCACACCCAGCAACTTCTTTTGTATGATGGAAAATTTCAAATTTATATAAAAATAGAACAATATGGCCATTATTAGGTTCAGCTATTACAACTCATCCGCATACATGTTTTGTTATTAGCCTGTACCAATCTCCCCCTCCCAAAGGATTTAGAATTAATTTATTTATTTTGTATGTATGCAGAGCCAGCCTGGGGCCTCATATACACTAGGCAAGCATTGTACGACTAAGCTAAGTCCTCAGTTCTCTTTTAACTTGCCAGTGGATGGCTTAACAATGTAAAACTGTATTTTTCATTTGCATGTTATGCATTTGAGTGATGTATATATGTGGGTGCTCATGCAGAGGTCAGAGGAAGCCTTGTGGAGTCAAGGCTTCTCCCACTTTGCTTTTATGTGGCTTTAACCAATCAAACTCCAGGCCACTAGGCTTGTCTGGGAAGAGCCCTACCTGCTGCTGAGCCATCTTGCTAGACCATTCAAAAAGAAAATATTTACTTATTTATTTTATTATTTTTTATGGATTATTTCAGGGCAGATTCTATACTCTATATTGTATCAAGCATAGCTGTTGGGCTATGTGAAAAATGCTTTTAAGACTGGGTTTTGCTATGCATCCCAGGCTGGCCTTGAGCTCACCATATAGCCCAGGCTGGTCTTGAACTTATAGCAGTCCTCTTGTGTCAGCCTTCCAAGTGCTAGAAGTACAGGGACAGTGAGAAGAGGATGCCAACAATGGTATAATACATTTCTAAAAGAAAAAGAATCGTTAACTTTTTTTTTTTCCCCCCGAGACAGGGTTTCTCTGTGTAGCCTTGGCTGTCTTGGAACTCACTTTGTAGACCAGGCTGGCCTCGAACTCAGAGATCCGCCTGCCTCTGCCTCCCTAGAGCTGGGATTAAAGGCGTGTGCCACCACGCCCGGCAACATTTTTTTATTGTATTCGTTTTAAAAATTTATTCCCATGAGTCTTCTGTCCGTGTTAAGTGCGTCACGTGTGTGCAGTGCACATAAAGGCCAGCAGAGGGCGTCAGATCCCTTGAGACTGGACATACAAATAGCTGTGAACTGTTATGTGTGGGGGCTGAGATTGAACCCATGTCCTCTGCAACAGCAGTAAGGGAAGAGGTGCCCATGCAGTGTGGTCCATGTGTAGAGAGGTCAGAGGACAATGTGCTGGAACTGGTTCTCTCCGGTCACCTTGTAGGTCCTAGGGATCGAAGCCTCCTCTCCTTGCCTTTCTAAATTGCATTTCTAAATTGCCATCGGGCTAGTCTTCTACTGCTGTGACCAAATATCAGACAAAGGCGATGTAAGGAACGGAAGTTAATTTTGCTCACAGTCTGACGTGGTGGGGAAACAGGAGATGGAGGCAGCTGGGGTTCAGGAGGCAGAGAGGGCTGAGAGCTGGTGCACAGCTGGCTTTCTCTTGCCCCACTTTTATTGAGTCTGGAACCTTAGGCCCTGTGGTGCCGCTCACCTTCATGGTAGGTCTTCTCTCCTCAACCAACCGTCTGTGGGTTGTGCCTCATCGGTGCCTGGCATTTGCTAATCGGACCAAGCTGGCAAATGAAACTATTGCCCAAACCTATCCTGCCAATGTTCCAGAATCCCCTCCCCCAACCCCAAGATGGTCTTCTGCTCTCTCAACTTACAGAAAGGCTCAGGAACGGAGTCTTTGAGGCTTCTGACTCCCCTCTCCACCTGCCTGCTTCTCCAGCCTTTTCCGTTTTGTCCTTCAGCGTTTCCTCAGGCATAGATCTCCGCTGCGGGTATTCCTGAGGGGTCCTTAAACATGCGCCTCTGTCCTCTGTAACTCCTGTAATCAGATCTTGAGACTTGATCAGATTCAGGTTTAATTTTTGGCAGCCTGCCTCCAGGGAGGTGTAGTGTCCTCCTGCCAGGCGTCCACAGTGCCTTTTTGCGTGGACTCTTTTGTGTTATGTGTGAAGTCAGTGGTCACTGATGTTAAACGCCTAGATTCATCGCTGGGTCAGGACTTGCAAAAGGATGCTATTCCGTGACTAGCTGCTTTCTTCCTGTGTGTGAGCGGGGCTCTGTGAGCATGGCAGAGTCTCCTTAGAAAGATTTAGTCGTACTCACTGCTATGGAGGTCATTCAGAATGTGTAAGAGAGACTGTGAGGGCTTGGCTCTTGATGTATGTATGTATTTTTTACACTCGGAATTGAACTCAGAACCTCACTCATGCTGGGGAAGTATTCCACTCCTAAGCTACACTACACCCTCAGTTCCTGTTCTTTTTTAGTTTTAGGTATTTTTTTTTTTTAATGTTATTTTTAGACAGACACGTAAAGCTGCCTAGTCTGTCTTGGGCTCGTTACAGCCCTCCTAACTCAGCCTCCCTGACGGGGGCAATACAAGTGTGACCACTGTACCTGGCAGCCTTGACCTTGACTGTTTCTCAAATTGTGAGTTAGTTAGTTAGTTAGTTAGTTAGTTAGTTAGTTAGTTATTTCTTTCTTTCTGTTTAAGGATAGGATGCCATGTATCCTGGCTGACCTGGAACACCCTATCTAGTCCAGAATGACCTTGACCTTACTATTCTCCTACCTCCACCTCCCAACTGATATTAAAGGTGTGACTACTGTGGCTGGTTTATTTCATGGCGGGGAAGGAACCCAGGGCTTTGTGCTTGCTAAACAAGCAAGCACTCATTAACTGAACTCTGCCCCACCCCCAGACCATTTCTATTTTCAGTACTAGGGCTAGGACCCAGGGTCTTGGACATGCTAGGCAAGCACTCTCCTGCTGAGCCACACTCCCAGACTGGAGTTATCTTAAAAAACATTTCCATGGTTGTTCATTTATTGGTGCACCTGCTCATGTATGTGAGCATGTGATACACGCATGCCACAGTACATAGGCAAGCCATGGGGACTGAACTCAGATTGTCAGGCTTGGAGGCAAGCCCTTTCCCTGCTGAACCTTCTCACTGGCCTGGGGATTATTTCTCTACTCTCCTTGTGAGTATACAGATTTAATGTGTTGCAACCCCCAGGGTTTCCTACTCTTGTCCAGTTCTTCCCTTTGGACAGAGGGGCCCTCTTTGGGTTGACCCCTGAAGCCCGTGACCCCAGGAGGCTCTGGCAGCCCCTTTACATTTTGGAAGATCAAGGTGCTCTAGATGAACCTTGTGAGTGTGCTGCTACACACCTGAGATGACACTTTAGGAACCCACCAATCTCTTTGCAGGAATGATGCTTAGAGACCATGATCTAGATTTAAGCAACATGCATTGCTATTGGACTGGTTTTTGTTTCTGTATGTTTCCAGTGGTTGACCTAGGAATTACATATCCACACCCCTCCCCCCAAAGATAAAATACAGAGTGAGTCCTGAATGCCAAATCTTGGAAGCCACACAGATGTTCTCCTATAGGAGAATGGATTAACAGACAGTAGTATATCCATTCAGTGGAATATTTAGCTGCCCTAAAATGCATATTGCTGTATGAAAGAAGTCCATCTGTCTGATTCTAATTACATTGCGTTGTAAAAAAAGGGGAAACTAGAGGCAGGAAAAAGATCCACCTATGTTCCTTGGTGTTAGGAAGAGAAAGCGTATCCCACCTACCTTGTGGAATACAGGAGGGGCTTAGGGCACATACTGTGCACACATGTCACCTCAGCAACCAGCCGGCTGGAGCAACCTCTTACCTACAGAGTACTTCACTGTTTCTCTTACCCGTGGTCAATAGCAGTCAACTATATTTCACTATAGACAGCGGGATAAACTCTCCCACTGTTCCATTCTGATCTCCTGGGGTGTGAGTCAGCCTTTCCAGTGTGTCTGTCCATGACCTGCCTTTTAGTCACTTAGTTGACGTCTTGGTCATCATAGGAACTTTTGGAGTCTTACAAGTGTTTGTACTTTTTGGCTTGTCTATTTTCTTTCTTTTTTTTTTTTTTAGATTTATTTATTATTGTATCTAAGTACATTGTAGCTGTCTTCAGATGCACCAGAAGAGGGCGTCAGATCTTGTTACGGGTGGTTGTAAGCCACCATGTGGTTGCTGGGATTTGAACTCATCACCTTCGGAAGAGCAGTCGGGTGCTCTAACCTGCTGAGCCATCTCACCAGCCCCCCTATTTTCATTTTTAAATCATTACTTTTAATCTTTTAAAGAATTGATGTTCTTTTTTTTTTAATTATATATTTATGTATGAAGTGTTCTGTGTGTATATATGGAGCTTGCCAGAAGAGGGCATCATATCCCATTACAGATGTTTGTAAGCCACCATGTAGTTGCTGGGAATTGAACTCAGGGCCTCTGGAAGAGCATCCAGTGCTCTTAAACCGCTAAGCTATCTCTCTAGCCTGTTACTTTAAAAATTTAACTTACTTATTAGTTTACTTATTCATAGGTTGGTGTGCACATGTGTGAGAGATTGTGTGTGTGTGTGTAGAGGCCAAGATCAACATCAGATGTCATTCTTTATTACTGATGGATTGATAGCTGCTTCAGTGTGTGAGTGCTGTGTGTTGGAGCATGTGTCCAGCATGTGAAGATCAGAGGACAACTTTGTGGGGCTGGTCTCCTTCTGTCTTTATGCAGGTTACAAGGATGGGACACAGACCACCCTGCTTGGGTGGCAATCGCCTTGACTTCTGAGCCATCTCATCTGTCCCTCCACCTCAGTTTTTGAGTCAAAACTGGGACCCGGGGTTCACTGATTATGCAAGGCCAGCCGGCCAGTGACCCTCAGGGACCAGTTCCCATTTTCCCTGTGCTGGGATTGAGAGCACCACTGGGCCTGGCTTTATATTTTTCTCCATGCATTTTCCATCCATTTTCCCTGTATATCACTCAAGTACTCATGTCTTTACCGACTAAGCTGACTCCTTAGCCCCCATTTTATTATGTATTACTTACTCGTTTGAGATAGGGCCTTACTTACAGCCTACGTGGCCCAGGGTGACCTTGAGCTTCCTGCCTCTGTTTCCCAACCACAGAAGATTCGGGTGTATGCTACCACGCCTGGCTTTTACAGTGTTAGGGCTCGAATCCAGGGCTTTGAACGCTGGGCAAGCACCCTACCCACTGAGCTCTGCGCCCCCAGGCTGTAACGTTTCCATTCCCTTATCAGTTTTAATTGCTAACCTCTCTCTGTGCTTTTTAGTGTATAGCTGTGGACTTAGGTTACACATCTGTCAAAAACCACGGAATGCCTAACAGGAAGAGGGAGCCCAATAGATTTGAACTTTAGCTGGGAACGTATGGATGTTGGCTTAGAAGTTATAGCAAATGGTGTCTTCATATCAACATTTTTAACTTAAATTCTGGACTGGAGTTTTTTGTTTGTTTGTTTGTTTGTTTGTTTGTTTGTTTTTTGTCAAAGCCTCATGTAGCCAGGTACCTCCAACTCAATACTTAGCCGAGAATACCATCCATTCCTCATCCTCCTGCCTCCACCTTCAGAGTTCTGGGATTACAGGGGTGCATTACCAGGCTTATGTGGTGCTGGGAATGGAAGCCACGGCTTGGTACCCTTTAGTCAGAATACTCACCAGCTAAGCCACATTCTAACCCCATATAAATCTTTATTTCCAGACAGGATTTTACTGTGTAGCCCAGGCTGCTCTGAAACTCACAGCAATCCTTCTGCCTCAGTCTCTTGAGTGCCAGGGTTACAGGTGTGAGCCACGAATGAGGTCGTGCTACCAAGAATTTGAAACAACAGCACACAACTTGAGCAGGAATTATTTTTTTTCCCAGTAGTTTATGTGTTTGCTTTTCTGTGCCTTCTGGGGATGTCCCCCGTGATGCAGTCAAGATTCCCATAATTTGGCACGTGGACGAATGACTCTGGGACTAGGTTACCAGCTCACCATAATAAGCTTGTACTTCTTTGTTTATGTTTCACTTTTGATAGTTGGGATTTCTTTTCAAACACTTAATATTTAATAAGTTGATGGTGCATAGAAGGAGTTACCTGGGTTTCAAGTCAAGGCAGCCTTTGGCCATCCTCTTAGTTGCCCTGTCTGCCACTGGACATCTCTGCCCATTGTTAGCAGTCCAGGGCAGTTCCCAGACTGCGAGCCACGCCCACCCTTTACAGGGATGGAAGCTCGCATCCATCCTGGGACTTGGTCCTAAGGATAAACACTTGAGTGTCTAGCCTTGCTCCATTCCACCCAGGGCTCTCAGGGACAGAGAAGACAGCCACTTGGTCACAGAGTTAACCTTAAGTTGAATCTGTCACACCCCTGCTTGTCCCTGATTATAATATAGATCTGTCTGTCCATCCACATCACAAGAAACTCTTAGACACTCTAAACATCAGTTCAGTGCATCAGAAACCAACATAAGTTTGTTGAATTTAAAAAAAGAGAGAGAAGAAAGCATGATGACACTACAGATATCTTCAGCCTCTTGGGCTGAGAAACTTTTGTACAAAATTGAACCCCCCCCCCCCCCCCGCAGCCCAGGCAGGGTTTCTCTGTGTAGCCCTGGCTGTCCTGGAACTCACTCTGTAGACAAGGCTGGCCTTGAACTCAGAAATTTGCCTGCCTCTGAAAAACTTTTAAATTATAAATATGATGTACTTCAGTAAAGACTATTTGGAAGGTGCAGTGAATGAGACAAAAAAATACTACGATACCAGTTTATGCCTGTGGTTGCCCTATATAAAGAGAGCCTTTCACAAAGCCTTAGAATGCACACACACACACACACACACACACACACACACACACGTGTCTATGTACATACATTCATGTGTGTATATATGGCATTGTTTGCATTTCCAGGAAACTGCCGCTAACAGTCTGTTGTGGCGGGTTTCCTCCTTGAACCTCCCTTAAAGCCTCACCACCTACTTAGAGCTTGGATTTATTTTCACAGTGATGACGTTCTTTACCACATAAAATAATTATCAAGTGGAGTCGAAGGCTGTAGACATAGGAAGACGATTATCTACTGGCTGCAAGACGGAGCACGGTTTCTCAGTGGATCATGGAACCTTCCCATGAATGCCAATGGATGGGGGCGGGAGGGGGCGGGGAATGCAGCCAGGGCGGAGCCAGAGGTTTCTGCCTCTCAGTGTTCTGCCCCAGCCCACTGGCTTTCTACAGTTCTGGGCCTGCGGGCAGTGCCATCTCCTTCCTGGCTGTAGAGAATATTCTTGGCACAGAGGCCTTTAGAACAAGTGATTCAGGAGTCTTCTCTCAACCTCATACCTGGAGTGGGCCGTGTGACCTTGGTTTACAATGTCAGGTGCACCAAACGTGAACCATATCAACTCCCTGGGCAGGGAGAGGCGCTGTAGCTCAGCTCCTGAAAACTTCACAAGCTACCGGTAAATAGACATTCTTTTAAAGAGTTATTTTATTTTATTGAAATAGGGTCTTACCATGTAGCCCTGGCTGGCCTGAATTCATACAGATCTGCCTGCCTTTTCTTCACAAGTGCTGAGATTATAGGTGTGTGCCACCATTGCCTGGCCTTTTTTTTTTTTTAAGATTTATTTATTTATTATATGTAAGTACACTGTAGCTGTCCTCAGACACTCCAGAAGAGGGCACCAGATTTCGTTATGGATGGTTGTGAGCCACCATGTGGTTGCTGGGATTTGAACTCGGGACCTTCGGAAGAGCAGTCGGCGCTTCCAGCCACTGAGCCATCTCCCCAGCCCCCTGGCCTTCTTACTTTATTGAAGACTTATTTATTTTTATGTTATTTGTATGAGCTTTTGTCTGCATGTATGTAAGTGCATACCACACCCATGTCTGTTTGCCTTCAGAGGCAGGAAGAGGGTGTCAGACTCGCCGACCCCTGGAGTTGAGGGTATATAATGTGAGTTGCTGGGAACTGAACCTGGTTCCTTAAGCACTGGGCAGTATCCCCAGCCCTTTCTATTTATTTATTTATTATTATTATTATTATTATTATTATTATTATTATCTAGGTGTGTGTGTGTGTGTGTGTGTGTGTGTGTGTGTGTGTGTGTGTGCCACGTGTGTGCAGGTGCCCGTGGGGACCAGGGGAAGGCACTGATCCCTGGAGCTGTAGTTACAGGTGGTTGTGAGCTGCCCCCTGGCATGGATGCAGGAACATGGCTCCTCTGGAAGAGCAGCAAGCACTCTTAACAGCTGAGCTGTCCCTCCAGCTCCTTTCAGCGGTTCTCATTCTCCAGCTGCACCAGTCCTTTGCTGTCACCAAGTTGTCTTGATAGAAGGATAATCCAGGCCTTCCGATGTCTTTGTGTGACAGCCTCCTATATTTAAGGTAGAAGTACTGGCCAGGCTATATCAGACATGATGCGATCCTACAGCTTAACCCAGCTTACGCAACTGTGTTTCCTGACTCCTCCTTTATAAGCGTTGTTTTATTTCCTCGAGGCAGAGGCAGAGGCAGAGGCAGAGGCAGAGGCAGAGGCAGAGGCAGAGGCAGAGGCAGAGGCAGAGGCAGAGGCAGAGGCAGAGGCAGAGGCAGAGGCAGAGGCAGAGGCAGAGGCAGAGGCAGAGGCAGAGGCAGAGGCAGAGGCAGAGGCAGAGGCAGAGGCAGAGGCAGGTGGATCTTTGAGGGCAGACAGATCTCTAAGTTCAAGGCCAGTCTAGATTCTACAGAGTGAGTTTCAGGACAGCCAGGGGTACATAGAGAAACCCTGTCGAGCAAAACCTACAAATGAATAAACAGAGTTTTGTTTTGCTTTGTTTGTTTGTTTTGTGTTGTTTTTGCTACAGGGTCTGATGTCACCCAGATTGTCCTCAAATTCTCTACATAGTTTATGGTGACACTGGATTCCTGATCCTCCTGTCTTTACCACCTAAGTTTTGGGGTTATAGGCAAGCACAAGGTCAGCTTTCTGTGTCAGTGTGGTGGAACCCAGGGTCTTAAACAAGGACACTCTGGCTCAAGCCATACCTCCAGCCACCACAGTTCATTAACAGGAACTCATGATTACATTTTGTTCTGAAATGAGTGCAGGGTGTGCGCATGGCAAGGGAAGCTGCGACAGGTGGTCACCAAGTTTACAGTCCTCAGGGTTCAGCAGCTCAGGTTCCCAACGTTCGGTCCACAGACCTTGAAGCCTGGCTTCCACTCTGTAACTGTGGGGTGCAACTTTGATTTGTCTTCCAAGCTACATTCATCATACGATTTTGTCTTTCCTCTGGGGGAACCAGTTCTTTAGAATGGCCCCACCCTCTGACTCCCTGAGTAGACCACGTGGCCCAGGTTCTAGCCAATCAAAATGAACCCATCACTGCAGCATGAATAACAGTCCCTGACTGTCTGTGGCCCACAACTGGCCCACAGGGTGATGTTCCGGGCCTTTGCTTGAAGTGAATCTTTGCCAGGACTTTACAGTTTTGGGCAAAGACTCCTCAGGGCCACCTGACTCCCAAGTGAGATTGGCTGTGTGAGAATAAAGCTGCCTGTGGGAGGTGAGGCCGGGAGAAAGCTCCTGGTGGATGGGGGTCTTGAGCCCCAGCAGAAGCTATGAGTAGACTTTTCACTGATGCTATGGAAGGACTCCTGGTTTGTCTTTCTTTCTTTCTTTTTTTTTTTTTTTTGACAAAAAAACAACCTGTTTATTTCAATGCCGTTTATATATAAGTTACAAACTCTTCCTTCTGCTGCTCAGAACTTTTCCGGAAAGGTCTCCATTTCTTCCTTAATCCTGTTTTCTCCGAGTAACGTGAAGTTACTGTCTGTGTTGAAGAGGTTGTAGCTGACAAACACCTGTTTGCTGGTCTTCCAGGCTAAGCGCTGAGCAAGGCCGGTGGAAATGGTATCAGAAGGGTCTCCAAAAAGGGAGGTGCACACAGGGATGGGGTCGTAGCGGCTGCACATGGCCACTGTGAGGTTGCGTAGATGCGGGCGTTGCACCCACCCACAGGAAGAGCGAGTCCATCAGCCGCATGACATGGAAGTGGACAAGCTGCTCCCACAGCCTTGCACTGAAGTTGTGAGGCGACACGTCCGCGCCCACGGCGGCTCGAGGCTCCTCCATCCCGCCAGCCACCGGGCCACTGCACGGAGACCGAGCAGGCGCGGGCTCCCAGACCAGAGAGCCTGGTTTGTCTTTCTTAAACCAGTTTCAGTTGAGTGTTCTGTCTGGTTGAACTCTGCCCATCATGATTCACAAAACAAAAAGGGCTGTATGCGGATGGCTCAGTAAATAAATAAAGAGGCTTGTCATATAAGCCCAGTGACCAAGGTTGATCCCTGGAACCCAAAGGAAGGTGGATGCAGAGAACTAATTTTACAGTTGTTGTCTGACCTCACCCACATTTTATGCATGTGTGCACGAGAAAGAGATAGAGATATGCACACACATGTACACATATGCACATACATAAGAGAGAGAAAAATGCACACACAGAGAGACACACATATGCACATTTTTACAATAAATAAAAATTTTAAAAACAACGTACAGTTCTTCTGCCCCAGACTTCCAAATACTGTGATTGCAGACCTGTGTCATCATATCTGACCAATATCCAATAGTTTACATTTTGGATGGCAAAGACTTTGAAGTGTGTGTGTGTGTGTGTGTGTGTGTGTGTGTGTGTGTGTGCCAGAGATCAACACTGGGCTTTTTCCTCACTGCTTCCTAGCTGATTCATTATTTATTTAAATTTGTTTCTTGAGACAAGGCCTTAAGATGTAGCCCTGGTTGTCCTGGAACTCAATATGTAGACCAGGCTGGCCTCAAACTCACAGAGATCTGTCTGCCTTTGTCCCTGAGTGCTGGGATTGAAGCGTGCACCGCCATCCCAGACTTCCACCTTATTCTTTGAGACAGGCTCTTTCCCTGATCCTGGAATTTGAAGGTTAGGCTGGGCTGGCTGTCTGATGAGCCTAGGTGTCCCTCTGTCCCCACCTGCCAGTAGGATCGTGGCAGGTGACGCTGCCACGCTTGACTTTTGACCTGGATACTTGGTATGAATTGACCCTGTGCTGTGGTGGGAGGCTCTTATCCAAGCTTTGAATTTTGAAGAATTTCAGAGCTTGGATTTTCAGATTAGACATATCCAGCCTTCAGTACATGTGCTATAAAATGTTCTAAAAATCCACAAAGGGAACAGAAAGCTGTTGGGGTGGTGTCTGACACTCAGAAACTGCTTAATAAATGGATGTTATTTATACTTTTATAAGTTTAACTGTAGAAAAATGAGAGAAAATAAAGATTAAATGGGTTTGGAAAATAGACTTTAAAAAAATCATACCTTTAAATATTTTGAAATATTTGTCTCTCAGACATTTTCAGACCACAAAAATGTGTGTGTTTGTGTGCCAAAATGAAATCAGTGTTACAATTTAAACATGTTGGACCAGTAAGATGGCTCAGCGGGTAGAAAAGCTTGTTGATTAGGTCAATTCCTGGGACCCACAAGGCAGAAGGAAAGAACTGACCCTTGTAAGATTTCCTCTGACCACTACACACATGCAGTAATATGCATGTGTGTGCCCCCTCTAAATAAATGACTTCAAGAATTAAAAAAATCAAACACATCATGAAGATGTCTGTAGTTCATTGTGCAGGCCACGGGCAACTTTTTTGGCTATTCAGATGCTCTTAGTTATTTTGTACAAATTGCATTCTGACCCAGACTGTTACAAAAGCGGAGTCTTGTGTAGCCCAGGAAAATTCCGACTTCTGATCTTCCTCCCTTTTCTCAATGTACACCACCATGCACTTCAAGATCAGTGAGAGACTTTGTCTCAAAAATAAAGTGGAGAACCATAGAAGACTATACTCAGTGTTCCTGCATGTGTACACACACAAACTCACACACACACACACACACACACACACACACACACCGAGAGAGAGAGAGAGAGAGAGAGAGAGAGAGAGAGAGAGAGAGAGAGACTAAGAAAAGGACAGAGGGTTGATGACTCAGTGGGTTAAAGGGATTGCTGCTAAGCCTGAAGACCAGGGTTCAAGGCCCTGTGCTGGAAGGAGAGAACCAGTTCCCACGAGTTATTTTCTGACCTCCACATGTATAATGAGATACTGTTGTGCCTCTGCAATAAGTAAGTAGAACATAAAAAAATTAAAGAAAAACTGCTGTTACGTGAATATTGAGATGTCTGATCGAGAGGCCAGCTCCATGGTTTCTGTTCCCAACTTTAGGCACCTTCTCAGCTTTAATGTCACAAAACCTTTGACACCCCACAGGGGAGGGAGTGTAATCAGATCTCCAAGTACAGTAGCCTACAGCAGGCTGGCCCTGAGGTTCTGAGTGGTTCTGTCTTCCCCACAGGTTAATCTTGGTTGCTGTTTTATTTTGAAATTTAAAAAAAAAAAAAAAAAAAAAAAAAAGCACAGGGCCAGTACATGGCTCAAAGTTTAAAGGTGTCTGCTGCCAAGCCCCAAAGATGAGTGTGATCCTTGGGACCCATCTGGTGGAGAGAACTAACTCTGCAAGTTGTCCACTGACCTCTATACTCATGCTGCAGTATGCATGCTCACACATGTGCATACAGAGATATGTGTACATGCTCAATAAATGAATGCAGGGGGCTGGAGAGATGGCTCAGCGGTTAGGAGAACCAACTGCTCTTCCAAAGGTCCTGAGTTCAAATCCCAGAAACCACATGGTGGCTCACAGCCATCTGTAATGAGATCTGATGCCCTCTTCTGGTGTGTCTGAAGACAGCTCCAGTGTACTTACATATAACAATAAATAATTTTTTTTTTTTTTTTTTGGTTTTTCAAGACAGGGTTTCTCTGTATAGCCCTGACTGTCCTGGAACTCACTCTGTAGACCAGGCTGGCCTCGAACTCAGAAATTCGCCTGCCTCTGCCTCCCGAGTGCTGGGATTAAAGGCGTCCACCACCACAGCCGGCTACAATTGCACTTTCTAAAGCACGCATTCATTTATTTTTCTTTTAAGATTTATTTATTGTTGCCGGGCGTGGTGGCGCACACCTTTAATCCCAGCACTCAGGAGGCAGAGGCAGGCGAATTTCTGAGTTCGATCGAGGCCAGCCTGGTCTACAAAGTGAGTTCCAGGACAGCCAGAGCAACACAGAGAAACCCTGTCTCGAAAAACCAAAAAAAAAAAAAAGTGCAATGTGTTTCTTTGCAGATGGTGTAACTAACCGAGTGGAAAACCCTATGCAACCCACAAGGAAAGTTACAAGAGCTGAGGAGACAGGCCTAACATGCTCACGTGTAAGCCCAATGCTTGAGAAATGCAGCTAGGGAGATCAGGAGTTCAAAGTCCCCCTCTGCAACATAGTGAGTTCAAGGCCAGCATGGGCTAAATAAGACCCTGTCTCAAGCCAACCAACCAATTGCTAACTTTAGTAAGATTGCAAACTGTCAGGTTAAAATAAGGAAACCAGTTCAATTTCCAGTTCCCACCAGTGGGGCAGTATGGTAAAGTCCTCTGACCGAGCTCTCAGTTAGTTGCATTTGCTGTTGGCCGCTCGGCTGTCTCCTTTGTCATCTCTGCCATTGCATTTTGGGGACACAGTTCACCAACATGGGCCCTGGTATGGGAAAGAAAGATGCAGGCTGGGGTCCGACTGTTGCCCCTGTGCTCCTGTCCCCCCAGAGCCTCACCTCCTTTGCACTTCTGTCACTCTGGTGGCTCGAGAGGAAGGTCCAGCCACTCTTTTGGCTTACGTTTGGTTGGGGGAGGGGGTCCCCCTAGCATGGCTACTAGGCCACAGGAAGGCTGAGTCCTTCCCCCATCCTCAGCAGGGCCGTGTCCACTGCCACTCAGAGCAGCCGTGTGGTGTCCAGGCCCCCTCTGCTCCTCAGCCCCTGTGTGGTGTGACTCACTGTTACTCCCAGGGAAGGTCGTCTCTTAGGATCTCCATCCTTCCCACAGACCGTGCTCCCATCACTTCCCCGGTTCCCAGGCCCACCTCACCGTGCTCCCCATCCGTCCCCAGCCCCCAGAGGTTGTCTCATTCTGATGAGTCCAAACTGAAGCTGTCCAGGAGCATTGTGCCGACTTAGGACACTGCAGAACCCAGGACAGGAACACTATGCTGACTGGGGATGTCCGGATGCTACAGAGGCAGGACTGGGCTTAATGGAGCCCCCACACTCCCAGGATCTCTAGTTATGATAGAACCGGAGTTTGAACTCATTTGTTTCAGGCACCAAGTTCTGTGTGACTTTTGATGTGTCCTGGGATGCCCCATTTCCCGCCAGTCCTGAGAGCTCTGAGTGGGGGCAGAGTGGGGTCAGTGGGTGGAGGTGACAGTCATAGCACTTGTGACAACAGCCATGCCAAGGGCCACCATGCAAGCCTTCTCTCCTCAAACCATCCACTAGAGCCAGCTGGCCCCTGTAGGCCATTTACCTGTCTGGGTGCTGACATGGGGCTGAGCAGGAGAGAGGGAGGCCTGGGTTTTGACTGGCAGCTGAGCTCACTGCTTTGGGCCTGCCTCTCCCTGCCCCCTCCATTCCAGCTGGCTGCAGAAGCCAGTGGGGGGAGTGGAGCTTACAGGGAAACGTTTGTTCTTGCCTAGAACAGACATGGGCTGGGGACCCAGCTTCCCTTTGGCTGCCACGGAGACTGGGGCCACTTGAGTTCATGTTTATTTTCACAGCGTGGATTCCATGGAGATAATCACCCCCGCCAGGGAAGCCCTGGGAAGAGGGCTCCGGCCTCCATGGAGCACCTACTATGCGCAAGGTTAAAGACAGACTGGAGCCAGTGGGATTCCCGACACACGCGGGAGGGTCAGACCTCTGACTGAGGGTTCTCGCCCAAGGTCACACAGCAGGCTAGTAGAGAGCTGGAAAGGAGGTCACCTGTGCCCAGGCTCTTGCCTGCTGTGTCTGAATGAAGCCTCTTCCAGGAAATAGGCTCGAATCCAACATGAGATTCTGGCCAGCCAAGCAATGCTTCTCTGACCTTCAGTCTCGTTCTCTTTTATACAAGGGTCAGGGAATTTGAAGAAAAGTCTGGTGCATGGTAAGAGTACCATGTGAATATATTACTGTTGTAGCTAGTTTTCTTTCTTCTTTTCTCTCATCTGATCCTAGACTTTTGGGCTAGCCATGGTCCCAGGGTGCCCTCACAGATGCCAGCTCTTCCCCGAGTAGAAGCCATGAACCATGTCCTGTGGAAGGAGGGCTTAGTTCAGAGAGAAGCTCACTACTCATTGTCCCCCAAGGGACAGCCTGAGAGTCCAACCACCCTGTCCCCTGGGGACAGAAGCCCCGAGTCTGACCCTACCATCCTGGCCCTTTCCCCAAATCTATGCTGTCTGTAATAACTGCCTTTCTCCATCTTCTCTTCCCATCAGCTGGCTTCCTTGCTGAAATCCACCTCTCACAGCCTGACTGGACAGCAGCACTGACTACCTTCTTGCTCAGACCTGCGGATTCTGAGCGAGAGGACTCGAGGAAACAGCTAGATCAAAACCAAACATGGAACCGATCAGATCCTTAACCTGACACTACAAACTTCCCACAGACTTCAGAGAAATACCTCAGGAAGGGCATGACCTTTCATTTCTCCCTAAGGCTACCTCCTCCTCCAGCCCTGCCTTTCTAAAACACAGATTTGACCTTGCGGCTTCCTGGCCTCAAGCCCCTTTGGCTCCCTCCGTATTACTTGTTATTCTTATTTGAGAGTATTTGTCCATGTCCCCTGCTTACTGGCCCTGTGCCAAGTGGGTTTTTTTTTTTTGCCTTCAGGCATCTGTTCCCATGGGGCAGGGACAGTTGCTACCCTCGTTCTGCTGCTCTGGGCACCAGGCGGTCCTCTGCAGGGCTGCTGGTGGATGTGTAGGGGTTCACAAAGCTAGCTCAGCGAAACTCCAAAGTCCATGGCACCCTCCTGCTCCTGCCCCTGTGCCCTTCTCTCTGGAGACCCTTCCGGCCTGCCGCTATGTCTCGCGTACCCCAGGTGGCTGCAGGCTCCTGTGTGTTGAGTTTGTGACTCACTGAGAACTCAAGCTCTCTTTTGAGATCAAAGCCCTTCTGGTCCCCAAGCGTCCCCCAAGCCACCATCTCCAGTGCTGTTTCCATGGCCTGGCACACTCCTCAGAGGCAGGGGTCCGAGCACCAGGCCAGCCCATCTCCTCAGCGCTTGGCTTCTGTCTCCCCCTGGGGGATCTGCACCAAATGGGGCAACATGGCGTTTGTCTGCTGATCCCATCAGGACTTCTGACTTACCCATCAGGACTTCTGACTTTGTTCCCCACCGTTGCTGTGTCAACTTCTATGTGTCTGTCAGTCGCTTGACTCCCTCCCCCCGCCCCTCCTCCAGCCCCTCCCCTGTCCTGATGCAGGTGCATGTATGTTCCAGCTGGGTCCGGTGGCGACCCCCTTGCTCCCCAGGGTCCTCAGGCAAGCCTGGCCCCTGTACCCCGCTTCTCCTCTAGCCTGACCCAGAGGCCCGCCATGGAACTCTCCTCAGCCTTGGCGGTGGGTTGCTGTCCCGCCAGGTAGGGCGGTAGGGAACCATGAGGAGGAGCATCCCGTACATCCGCCCTCACTCGGCTGCCAACTTGGCAGCCAGGTCTGTCCTTCCTCTCCTGGAGTCTCCTCTGCCCAGCATTCCCAAAGCCACCACTCTCAGCCTCGTCTCCTTCTCCTTTATTCTATATTATCACTCATTTAATGTTTAGACAGGGTCTCACTACGTAGTACTAGCTGGCCTGGAACTCTCTGTGTCTCAAACTCATAGAGATCCACCTGCCTCTGCCTCCCAAGTGCTGGGGTTAAAGGTATGTGTCACCAAACTCATCCATCTTCATCATTACCACCACTATCATCATCATCATTATTATCATCATCATCATCAGGGTTTCATGTATTCCAACCCTGAACTTCCAATCCTCTAAGTGCTGGGTTAAAGGTGTGTTCCAGCACTCCTGTTTATGTGGTGCTGGCATTTGGACCCTGGGCTTCCTGTGTGCCGGGCCAGCATGCTCCCACCTGAGCCGCAACACTACCTGCAGCCTCCTTTGCCTTTTCCTCACTAGCTTCAACACCATCCTTCCCCAGACTCCGCTCTCCAGTGCACACAGCCATCTTTCTCAAGGGTAGCCGCTGGCTGGGGCTCAGCCGCTCCCTCCCTCCTCGAAGGGTTAGGCAGTTAACTACTGGGTATCTGTCAGGAGGTAGGTGCCCGTGCCCCCCACACGAGCCTATTTGCACGAGCCTTCCTCTGAGTCCATGTGAGCCATGCAAGCCTTCATCCACAAGCCTGTACTTATGGGACAACCATGATGATGTCATGTCTTTCTGTCCCCTTCCTCACATTGACTGAGAACTTTCTAGAATCAGGACCTGGCAAGAATCTGATTCTGGGTCTTCATTAAACATTTTCTGTACCTTCAACTCAGAAAAGAAGAGGGAAAAAAAATACCATGATCCCAGGAATTCAGGTTAGCCTCAGCTACATGTTGAACTCCAGGCCAACCTGGAGCCGGGTGGTCCAAGATCCAGAAAAGATGCAGTGATCTGGGAGTCAAGCTTGAGAACCCTTGGGATTCGTACTCCACCCTCCTCCACCCCAGGATGTCCCAGCGTCCTGGATGAGGTTAGGCCTCAAGTCACATCTCTTCTTCCAGGCTGTGGCCTCAGGACTGAGCCTCCTATTCCCTCTTCTAACAGGGACAAGATCCATTCCTCGGGGTTGCGTGGGCCCCTTGAGGTAGCTGGGCTAGTTCTTGGCACCCAGCTTAGGAGTTGCTCAAGAATTCAGTCATGCAGCCTCAGGAGAACGCAGACCTCACTCCTCTCCTGCTCTGGAGACCTGACTGGACAGAGAGGTGATCACCAGTGGCCAGCCCTCTGTGCCAGGTGCCTGCATAGCCCAGGCTATCTCCCTCTGCCATTTACCAAGAGATAACAGGTTCAGAGCTGTCAGGCTCTTTGCCCAAGGTCACACAGCCAGTGGGTGAGCTTGGATCTGAAATCGACCCAAGATCTTAAACGTAGGGCCTGTTTGTGTGTCCGTCCCAGGTTCATCTGCAGGCCCTTAGAGGGCTGAGCGGCAGCCCTGCCTTCCCTCTGCCCTCTGCTAGGTCTGTTTAAACTAGCCGAGCAGGGTGAGGTGGGGAAGCCACAGAGAAGGTACGGAGATGTTTGTTTTCCTTGGGGGTTTATATCAACATTGGTCTTGACATTTCGCCTGTTATTATGTGTGGTTCTTTAGAGGGTGAAATAATATTTTCTTTTGCTTGAGAAAAGGACAAAGTTCAGACGGAGCTCTTGGCCCCGAATGGATTTTCCTTCTCTACGTTTGCACGGGCCAGAGCTACAGACTTCCCTTAAGGACTGTGCCTTGGACACCAGCCTGGGGCAGCAGAGACCCACCCTGGGTGGCCGGTTCAGCCTGGGAGCTGCCTTTACTTTTCACTGGAGAGATGCTGTTGGTGGGACCCGATGCCTCCCTCCCCTGGCTTCTCTGGGTGCACAAGAGAAGCATGCGTGCTTGCTGTGTTCTGCGGGGCTCCAGGTCCAGAGTGGCTACTTGGTTTGCCCATGCGCAGTTGGAGAGCAGAGCGGTGCTGTACCTTGTGCTGTGAGATGTACACCGGGGATGGTTTTTTCCTGAAGTGCTGCAATGCATGCTGGGTACTTCCGGTGGCTCCCAGAGGCTCTGAGAATCCCTACAAGTGTCTCAAAATTGTGTGCCTGGTGACACAGACAATTCTCCGTGGTCTGTGGGTGAGAGCGGAGCTTTAGACATCTGGTCTCGACCCTCCCACCCCCCAGCCACAGTGCTAAGGCGAATGCTGGGCACCTGAACTCGGGTCCTCATGATCCTTCAGGAAGCGCTTTGCTGTCAGAGCCATTTCCCTGCCCTCACTCCTTGTCCTCATTAATCTCTTTATAGTTAAGGTACGATTGGTAGGTAAGGTTTTACCCTCCATGTTTTGTTAGTTGTTTACAGCTTACTTTGTGGTCGGTCTCCTCTCTCTTTCCTTCCTCCCGTTTTGTAGACAGTTTTTCTCAGCAGCATAGACTGGTCAGTCTACGTAACACAGTCTGGCCTCAGACTAAAAGGAAGCCTCCTGCTGCTGCCTCTCAGATGCTGTTACTCATGTGAGACATAGACCAGGCTTGGTAAGTTTCCTCAGTGCTAACTTTCTCTTTATGGTTTGTGCGATACTGTTCTGATTACAGCGAGGCTCCTACGGAACATCAGATCAGTAGAGCAGACTGTTTTATACTGATGATATCTGAACCTGCATTTCCAGGCTCCACACACTGTTATATCCCCCACAAATTTCTATTTTGGCTATCACGATTTAACATCTTTTTTTTTTTTTTTTTGGTTTTTCGAGACAGGGTTTCTCTGTATAGCCCTGGCTGTCCTGGAACTCACTTTGTAGACCAGGCTGGCCTCGAACTCAGAAATCTGCCTGCCTCTGCCTCCCGAGTGCTGGGATTAAAAGCGTGTGCCACCACGCCCGGCCTTAACATCTTTTTATGTTAAGGTATTTAACACACCTCTTTTAAACTTTATTTGTTTTTAAAATATTTATTTATTTTTCAGTATGTGCTCTTGTGTCTATGTGTGGGTATGTGCACATGAGTACGGGTACCCTCAGAGGCCAGGAGAGGATGTCAGATTCCCTGGAGCTGGGGTTACAGTTGGTTGTCAGCTGTCTGACCTGGGTGCTGGGAATTGAACTAGAGACCTCTGAGAGATGGCTTAACCTCTGAGCCATTTCTCCATCCTTGTACATGTGTGTGTGTGTGTTTAAACTGTGCTGACTTTCATATTAAAGATATCTGACTTGCACAGTGTCCTAACAGTGTGGGAATATTCTGAGTTTAATTCTATATTTGCCTTTGTCAGTTGTGATAGATAGTTTATGTCAGCTTGACACAAATTGGAGTCATCTGAGAGGAGGAAATCTAATTATTTCTACCTTTGTCTTGTCTCTTGAAACTTACAATGTGAGGGTTTAGTCACTTAGCGATAGCCTGTCTGTTCTGTTGGCTCTGTCAGTCAGTCAGACAGTCAGTCAGTCTGTCTGTCTGTCTAGTTAGCTATCCATCTAGCCACTATCTCTTTTTTTTTTTAAAGGTCATTTCAAAAGACCCGTCTTCCAGTTCAGAGATTCTCTTTTTAGCTTGTTCTAGATTATATTTTTATGTCAATCACTGAATCCTTATAGCTCTAAGATTTCTGTCTGCTTCCTTTTGGGATATGAGAGAGGCATGGCTCATGTAGCACAGGCTAGCCTCAAACTCATTATAGAGATGAGGCTGGCCTTGAACTTCTGACCCTTTGACTTGCACCGAGCTTCAGCTATGAGCGGAGCTAGCAGGGGTTCCCTGATCTTCCTTGCTGCTTTGGGTCTTCTGTATCTTGTGCATTTGTTCAGTTTCTGATTCTAATCATGAGTTACTTTCTCTGATTTCACCTGCTTTGGATTTTCTCTGTTTTACTGAGTTTCCCTAGGATTGTTACTTTGAATTCCTTTTGTGGCAACTTGGAAGTTTTCTTCTTGGGGTCAGCTCCGGAAGTGCTACTGTGTCCTGGGATAGAGAGTTGGCTCACAGGTTAAGCGAGCTTATTGCTCTTGCAGAGGACCCAGGTTCAATTCCCAGTCATGGTGGCTCGCAACCATCTGTAACTCCAATTGCAGGGCATCCGATGCCCTGGGCATCAGGCATGTCTGTGGTGCGCATACATACACGCAGGCAAAACTCTCATATTATTAAAAAGTAATAAAAAATTTAAAAGTTACTGTGTCCCTTGAATGGTATTATGCTTTCTTCTTTCTTTGTATGTGTGTGTGTGTGCATGCCTGGTCATATGTATACAGGTATGCATGTATGTTCATGTACATGTGGAGGCCAGAGGACAACGCTGGGTGCCATTCCCCAGGTCCCATTCATCTTGGTTCTTGAGACACCATCTCTGTCAACCTGAAGTTTACCAAGCAGGCTGGCCAGCGAGCCACAATGCCTGGGCTTTTGCATGGTTTTGGGGAATGAAATTCAGAGTCTTGTGTGTGCAGGTCTAGTCCTTTGCTGACTGAGTTATCTCCCTAGCTCCTTTTCATCTTTCCTATGCCACAGTCCTGATGTCCTTGTGTCCGGTTGTGCATCAGGCTCTTCCAGATTTTACAGTGTTTCTGGACCTGGAAATCAGGGTGAAGCCCCAGTCTGAATGTGACAGGTCCGGGGGGCCTAGGGCCCACTCAGGGCATTATACGGGTGACAGTGTGATGGCAGCACCCCAGACTCTACAAATCCAGGAGTAGAGGCAACAGCAATGCTGGAGTGGCAGAACACATTTGTCACCTGCAGCCTGGGCTGTACAGTGATGACCTCATTTTTGTGAGAGGGGCTGTCTTGAAAGCTCAGACTCTAGGGGCCTAATCTAGCTCTAGGGTAGATGGAAACATGGCCTGCCCTGAAGGGCAGAGTGTGGCAGATCAGCTGGCAATGTTCCTGTGAGGTCAGGTACTATGTCAGATCAGCCTTGGCATGCACAGATCTGTCAGTCAAGGCAGAGTCTCTGGGAGACAGATGGGTCCCAGGGAGGCATGGTTACTCTGTGTCACGGCTCTGCCAAATGCCGTTTCAGAAGGAAGGACATCACTTCATCTGAGGCACAGGGGCTCAGGCTGCTCTGAGTGGTTGAAGCTTCACCCTCTTTGGAATCCGTGTGCAGATTCAGCCTAGGCATGGACGAGGAGGCTCAGCAGAGACAAGAGAGTGAATGGTTGCCAAGGCACTGTGATAGCTAATCTTGATTGTCAGCCTGATTCGATCTGGCGTCATCTAGGAGTCTGGTGTCCCAGACAGAGTATTTCCAGGAAGGATTAACCTTGGGGACATGGCTCTCAGCCATAGCACCTCTATACTAGGCCTGGATATAAAATGGTCCGAGGGAAAAGCAGCTTGCTTGCCTTCCTTTGCTTCTTGCTGTTTCTTAACAGCATCTACTCTACAGTGCTGCTGCTGCTGCTGCCACCATCTTTCTACCTGATCAGAATACAGTTCATTACACTTTCAAGGCAGGTTAAAGACCAGCCGCTCACCAGGAATCCTCCAGGCCTTAAGCCCCAGATTGGAGCTGCTGAGGTACCATCCTTATGCAGATAGCCACTGTTAAACTATCCAGCCCATATTATATAAACCAGTGTAATAAATTCTCTTTTGTAATATATATGTAATATATATTATATGTATATCAAAACATGTTATATATTAATATGTATATTCAAAACATGTAATATATTAATATATTGTAATATATATTCATTCCATTGGCTCTTCTAGCAAACTCTGACTAGTATGGACCTCCTCTTCCTAGGAGGCAGTGAGCAGCCGCAGTGTGTGGTACCCAGGGAGGGCAGCTGGGGAGGCTGCACTGTGGCTTAGCCGTTAGTGTAGGGTTCAGCAGTGACCAGGCTTGGGAATGTCAGGTCACAGGGCAGGGTGGTTCAATAGTGGCTAAGCCTCCACATCAGAACAATGCTGTCACTACTTGTCCTCAGAGCAGGGCACTTGCCAGCAGTGGGCCCGTCTCCAACATGAGCCACAGAGGTGAGCCTAGCTCTATAACGCAGGACAGCCTCCACCCCACCATTCTGTGAGATACTATAGCATGGCGGGAGTCATGCTGGCACGTGGGCAGACATAGTGCTGGGGAAGTAGCTGAGAGTTCTACATCCAGATCCACAGGCAGCAGGAAGAGAGAGACTCTGGGCTTGGAATGGGCTCACTCTCAGTGACACACTTCCTCCAACAAGGCCACATCATCGAATTCTTTCAAATAGTGCCACTCCCTGATGACCAAGTGTTCAAATCTACAAGCCTGTGGGGGCTATTTTCATTCAAACCACAGAGTGGATTGTAAGTGCCCAGTGTGCCCATGGGAATTGCTGGAGCTCTGCTGTCCAGCTATCCCTTGGGGAGAAGGCCCTCTGGGTTCACAGTTGGTCCCTACTTCCTGTGGGGTCCCTCTTGTGTGACACCTCAGCATCTTCAGTTGTGTTTAATAATATGGCTGTTATGTCTTCCTTTCTAGGGGAGGACAAGTGCTTCAGGTCTGTAGTAGTTACTTTTCTTTTTCTTTTTTTTTTTTTTTGGTTTTTTGAGACAGGGTTTCTCTGTATAGCCCTGGCTGTCCTGGAACTCACTTTGTAGACCAGGCTGGCCTCGAACTCAGAAATCCACCTGTCTCTGCCTCCCGAGTGCTGGGATTAAAGGCGTGCGCCACCACGCCCGGCTAGTAGTTACTTTTCTGTTGCTGTGACAAAATATTCAGCCAAGACAACTTACAGAACAGTTGATTTGAACTGGGTGGTGGCGGCTCACACTTTTAATCTCAGCACTTGGGAGGCAGAGGAAGATGGATCCCTATGAATTCGAGGCCAGCCTGGTCTACACAGTGAGTTCCAGGACAGCCAGGGCTACACAGAGAACCCTGCTCCCTCCCCCATTGGTTGATTTAGGCTTACAGTTCTAGAAAGACGAGAGTCCATTAATCTATTACAGTAGCGGGAGTGGGGTTGGGGACAGAAGTTGAGCGTGATAGCAAGAAGCAGAAAGCAGAGAGAGCAAACTCAAAGTGGGGTGAGACTACAAATTCTCAAGACCCACTCCCGGTGACATTCCTTCAGCAAGGCTCCACCTCTCAGAGCATCCACAATCTGAGTACTGACACATCAGAAATGGAAGTCTCACAGAACCTGCAGCCTCATCAAGGAGAAAGAGAAATAAAATTTGACAAACAAATGACCAAGGTTGTTAAGGCATAGGGATGTAGCTGATAGAGGGTGACTGTGAGCCGGGGGCTGAGATCGGGGAGCCTGGGCAGGACCACAGAGAGTAGTTGTACTAGGGGTGTCTTACCTGGACTTCCTAGAAAGCAGAGCCCTACATAAAGGCGTTTTCTTAGAGTAAGAATCTGACAGGCATGGGCTGAGGAGGCAGAGCCAGAATGAAGGTGTGTCTCTGAGCTGGCCTGGCACCTGGAGCAGGCCAGTTGTTGAGTCTCTCAGGACAGCTGTTGCTATGTAAAGCGCTTCTAGGGGACACACTTGTCCCACAGTGTCATTTCTCACTGCCTGCCTGCTCTTCCAGAATGTATTAGTGAGGTTTCTACTGCTGCAGTGAAGCAGCATGACCAAGGCGACTTGGGGAGGAAAGGGTTTACTGGACTCACACTTCCGCATCACTGTTCATCGTGAAGGAAGTCGGTGCAGGAACTCAAATGGAGCCAGGTCCTGGAGGCAGGAGCTGATGCAGAGGTCATGAAGGGGTGCTGCTTACTGGCTTGTCCTCCATGGCTTGTTCAGCCTGCTTTCTTATAGAACCCAGGACCACCAGCCTATGGGTGGCTCCACCCACAATGGGCTGGGCCCTCCCTTCATCAATCACTAATTAAGAAAACGTCTATAGCCAGATCTTATGGAGGCAGCTTTTCAATTAAGGTTCCCTCCTTTCAGATAACTCTAGCTCGTGTCAAGTTGACATGAAACCAGCCAGCACACAGAGCATCCAGGCTGCACGTGTGGACACTCCCAATGGATTTCCACTGCGCAGGACCCAGCCTGAGAGAGGCTCCTATTGTTCATGACCACTGAGCCATCGCTCCAGACCCTCATTTGTTTCTTTTCTGATGTAGCTCTAGAATTTCTTGTTTTTATTTTATGTATATGAGTGCCTTGCTTGCATGTATGTCTATATGTGCCGTGTGCGTACAGTGCTCGTGGAGACCAGAAGAGGATGTGAGGTCCCTCTGGACCTCCAGGAACTGGAGTTATAGTACCACATGGGTGCTGAGAACTTCTAAACCCAGGTCTTGTGCTGCAGCAGCAAGTGCTCTTAACCACTGAGCCATCTCTCCAGCTCAAGAAAATTGAAATGATATTCCTTTTGTATTTCCATTGGCAACATCCATTGGCCAACATCTACTCACAATTATCAAACCATTAGGGCTCCAGATGGATGCACCCAGAATCCTGCCATCATTAACAGTTGAAGCATTATTTTAGGAGGACATCCCATGCCTTTTTTTTTTAAATTAGGCCTTTTAATTTTAGGTAACAGTTGTAAGGAACAATGCAGAGAGGCACACTGTTGCCACCTTCCAGCCAATGGTAACATTGAATACAACTGTGAGGAACACCCCCCCCCCCATGGATGCACATAGGTATGTGTGCTTTTAGTTCCGCACACCACATATCTGACACTGTGATCAGGTAGCAGAATTTGGTACTGAGAAGAGCTCTGGGGGAACGAGGTCTGAGAGAAAATTGTCTAAGTTGGTTCTGAAGTTTCTGGAATTTGCTCTTTGATATGGTTAGATTTTTAAACTATCTATCTATCTATCTATCTATCTATCTATCTATCTATCTATCTATCTATCTCTATTCATTCATTCACTCACTCATTTACTTGTATGTGCTTGTGTGTGTGCAGCACAGCAAGCATGTGGAGATCAGAGGACAACCTACAGAATCCTTTCTCTCCTTCCATTATTTGGGATCTGGGGATTGGAATCAGGTTCTCAGGGCTAGTGGCAAGTGCCTTCACCCACTGGGCCGTTTTGCTGGCCTTGTCCTGCAGTCTTTATGCTCTGCTGGCTTTAGAGGTCTTAGTTCCCAGTGGGTGAGACAAGGATTCCATTGAAATGAAAGTTAAGATGCCCACCTAGACATTCTGGGTTCTTCACCCCTTTGAGTCAGTACTGAAGAGGGAGTTTCAGTGTTGACTGGGATTCTGGGTCTTGGTGTCAGAGGGAAACAGGCCCTTCGCTTTACGAGGGATGTAGGGGGGCGAGTAAGGCTGGAGCACAGGGGCTTCTTAGGCCAGCTCTTCACAGTACAAGCCTATGATTTAGGTTGGGGAAACCTTAGCAACCCAAGCCAAGTCGAGAGCCGTGGCCCAGCTCTGCTGCAGTGTATTGCTACCACAAAGAGCTAGATGATGCTGGCTGCTTAACAAGGAAAAGGGCTTATGTAGTTCACAGTCTGGGAGGCTGAAAGTCCAAGGTGGGTGGCATCAGACTCTGGGGATGGTCTCCAGCTGCATCATAGCATGGTGGCTCATGGTGACAGATAACAGAGGACACCTTCAATTCCCTCTGCTCCCTCTTGTTGAAGTGGTGGGTGTCGGGCTGGAGTGGGCCTATGGAGTGGGTCACTGTAGCTAGGTGGGCTTTGGACTCCCCTTCTCCTGCACAGGGATACTGATCTCTCAGTGTCACAAGCTATGTCCCTGGGTAATGGCCGAGCCGGCCAGAGATGCAGGGACACAGATGAAGGGACACAGACGGCAGGCATGTTCACTGATAGGGACACAGCGGAATGTGACTGGAGACAAGGTGGGCTGTAGCTTGTAACAGTGGGATGGGACTGGAGATAGACTGGGACAGTGGTTGGGGATCTAGCAGGAAAAGGCCCTGGGAGACCCTGACCTGGAGCTGTCCCTGGTCCCTCCCGGGGTCTCTCTGCCCCATCCCCTAGCAGCAGACCGCTCCTTGCAGCTCAGCCACTGAAATTTCTGAAATCTTATCTCCCATCTTGTTCTCTGTTTCCTCCCTGTCCAGACCTCATCTGTCTCCTGCCTCCCCACCCCCACTACCACTCATCTTCAGCCCCTCCTCCTCTGTCTGCTGCCTACTGTCAGCCTGGCTCCTGTCTTTCCCTACTCCTCCAGGGAAGAGTTCAAAGTCGTGGCCTAAGGCCCTGCCCGCTTTTCGAAGCATGCTCTGCACCCGCCCTCCCAGCCCACTGTACCCCGCACCCCAGCCCATGGACCCTGTCTTCCCTCAGTAGAGTTTTAGACTGCAGCTGAAGGGGTGTCCTGCCCTATCTCCCCCACTCCCCATCCCTGAGGCTTGGCTTTGCCCTGCCCTTCCTCCAGGCAGTGTTTCTGACTCTCCCAGGAAATGCAATCTCCCACTCATCCTGGCTTGCCGATAGACTATGTCCCTTGGCTTTGCCTTGCTCGTAGCTGCCTGGGATTGGGTCTCCAGTTTAGGCTATGACCCCACCCAGAACAACCCCACCAGATCAACCAACGTGGATCTGCTCAAATGCAGAAACTGAGGCTCTACACAGGGAAATGGGCTCTGGGAACACAGTGCCCCTCTCTTGGCAGGTCCTTACCAGTCTCCAGTCCCCACTTCAGGACTGTCTGCAGTGTGGCCCCTTCAGCAAGGCCACTGAAGGGAACCCCACCCCCATCCTGCATCTCCACAGGTCAGCTTCCCAGGGTCAAGATGAGCTCGGAGTGGGTCAGCCTAAGGATTGAGAACTGTCCAACTCTAGAAAGCCATGAATCCAGGCCCTGCCCTTGCCTACCCTGGGGGTCCAGTTGCCCCAACAGTTCTCCATGTTGAGAGAATCAAACTCCCAGTCCAACTGAGCTGACTTCAAGCCAGCTCTCCATGTAGCAGTGGAGTGGTCCTTCCTGGGTCGACTGTCTGAGTCGGTAAACCTTTGAGGATGAGGACACTCTGCCCAATTTATTACATATTTATTATTACTATTTTATTTTCATTTTGTTTGTGTGCATGTGGCTGGAAGTGTCTGTGTGTTTGTGTGTGTTGCTCCCCGGCCATGTCAGGCACCCTATTTTTGAGACAGGGTCTTTCAATGGCCTGCACTCCCCTGTTAGGCGAGGCTGGTCAGCCAGTGAGCCCTAAGGGTCCGCTCGTTTTGGCCTCCACAGCACTGAGATTACAAACCCACCCCATGCCTATTTTGTGCTGTTTTATATTTTATACGCAGTTTGTGGGTCCAGCTCAGCTCCCACATGTGCGCACCCCATTGCGTGCTTCGCCAACTGAACTTTCATTCCAGCAGGGCTAGTGAGAATTAGGGAACTTGTCCCGCACACAGCAACCACTCGGACAATTTGTCCGGGTACCGCGGACCCAGCCGCTACAGAAGGCACCCGAACCTGGGCACGAAGCTTGAGTATAGTGTGTGTGTGTGTGTGTGTGTGTGTGTGTGTGTGTGTGTGTGTGCTCACACTAACAACTCCCGCTGCTCCCGCTGCAGGAGCTACACCTCCAATTCCTCCCTAGGTGTGAATTCTGCCCAGGTCCAGAGGGTGTGGCCCCATGCAGGTCACGGAAGCAATATGCAGGTAGGCCTCTGTGGAGGCCAGTATGTCACTTGAGGCTAGGATCTAGGGTCTGATCTGACTCAGAGACTTACCACTGGGTGGCTGGGCATGTTTTGATCACCCTTTCTCAGCTTTAGCTTAGCCATCTATGAAAAATGGGGCTGATAGACTTTACCTCACTGGGCCACAGTGCAAAGTCAGAATCATAATTGCTTCCCTGGTAGATAAGGACTGACAGTGGAAACTCCAGGCTGGCTTCTCTCTCAGTCCTTGCTCAAAGCCCAAGGTTTCAACTTTATGGCTGCTATGGACTGTCCCTAGAGGTTCCTGTGGTGAAAAGTTTGCTCCCCAGGGTGCTGCTATGCAGAGGTAGGGGAACCTTTCAGAGGCTAGGCCTAGCAGAAGGCCTCCCTACCACCGAGCTGTGCCCCAGAGGGGTCTGTGCCTCTTTTTTATAAGCTGACATATCTCAGGCAGAATAGGAGGGGCCATCGGGGAAAACTGTGGCTCCTGTCTCTGCTGTCATGAATGCTCAGGTCACAAAAGTCAACCAGAGGTGCTGAGGGGAACACAGAGTACCCGGCCTCGACAGACAGACAGACAGGCAGACACACACACACACACACACACACACACTCACCACAAACCCATGGGGTCTGAGTGTTCAGTGCCTCACTGAGGGGAACACAAAGCACCCCACCCCCAATACACACACACACACACACACACACACACACACATACACATACTCACACTCACAGTAAATCCATGGGGCCTGAGTGTTCAGGGCCTCTAACTGAAGTTGAATTTATCTCTTCATCTCACCTTGAAAGATGAGACTGAGCAGGAGCAGCCCCGGGCACTGGGCAGGTTTCTATTTGCTCCCATCATTGTCTTTTGAGGTGCAACACAGCCAATAGCTCAATAGTGAGATTTCACAGGCTTATAGGGCAGCCAGTGCATCCTAGACATAGGCCTACTAATGTCTTGAACCTTTCATGGCTCCCACTGTCCAGAGGACCAGTCAGCTACCTTAGTTGGATAACAGTTCTGCAGCCCCACCTGCCTTTCTCCGGGCAGGAGGACCCTGGGCACATGCGTGTCTATTCTGAGCCTCAGTTCTCACCTGCAGAAAGGGGAATATGTTTTCTTACAGGCTTGCCTGGATCTATAGGACGTCCCAGGCTGTGGGGCTTTGGGTGTTCCTTCCTCTGTTGATACAATATCTGCCAAAAGCAACTTAAGGGAAAAGGGGATCATCGTGGCTCACAGTTTGAGGCTACCAAACACTCAGGGGATACCAGCACTCAGCTTACTTTCACCTCTCTATATAGGCCAGGATGCCACCACCCACAGAGGCCACGCCTTCCTTCCTCAGTTACCCTAATCAAGGTAACTCCCAGATGATTCTGGATCTCAAATCGACAACTGAGATTAGCCATGGCATGGGCTACAATTCATAAAGGTCCAGGCAAACTGGTATGAGCTCAAAAGTCAGGTTTGGTATGAGTGAGTTGGATTCAGCATGAAAGCCAGGCTCAGCATGAGGGAGTCAGGCTCAGCATGAGGGAGTCAGACTCAGCATGAGGGAGTCAGGCTCAGCATGAGGGAGTTAGACTCAACATGAAGGAGTCAGGCTCAGCATGAGGGAGTCAGGCTCAACATGAGGGAGTCAGACTCAGCATGAGGGAGTCAGGCTCAGCATGAGGGAGTCAGGCTCAACATGAGGGAGTCAGACTCAGCATGAGGGAGTCAGGCTCAGCATGAGGGAGTCAGGCTCAACATGAGGGAGTCAGACTCAGCATGAGGGAGTCAGGCTCAGCATGAGGGAGCATGGCTAAAATACATGTTGTCCTGTGATAGAAACCCTAGAAGTGCAGACTGTAAATCCCTGGTTCTACTCTTGCCTCCACGTGTAGGTGGTGAAGCCTGGATGGGGAGATGGGGGTGGCCTGGAGTGAGGTAGTAGACAGGTTGGCCCTGGGGAGGTAGGACCCATAGGACTCTTGCTGCCCTGCTCTGCTGCTCCTGTAGTGTGTCCATAGATTTACTTCTTGGGCCTCAGTCTTCCTGTGCATAGTAAAGTGGGAAGCAAGGCCTCCTGAGGGTTGGATGGGGCGACTCCCCAGCAATCTGCAGTGCTTGCCAGGTTCTAGAGTGAGCACTAATTCAATTCAAAGCTTGGGGTGAATTAGACTGGTCAGAGAGCCTCCCCGTTACTGTCCTCATTTTCCTGATAGGGGAAACGGAGGCTCAGGCCAAGGGAGGACATTTCCTAATGTTGTCACGAGGATTGGAAGCTAGGCTAAGGGACCACACATTTGTCCTTTGGTCCCACCTTGGTTTTTTTGTTTTTATTTTATGGATTTGGGTGCTTGGCCTGTGTCTGCCCAGTGCCCACAGAGGACAGCGGAGGACAGGAGACGGTTTTGGATCTCCTGTAACAGGAGTTACAGATGGTTGCGGGCCACCATGTGGGTGCTGGGAATTGAACTCTGGATCTCTGAAGAGCAGCTAGTGCTCTTAACCACTGAGCCATCTCTCCAGCCACGTCACTGCATCCTTTGTTGGACTTACCTTTGGTGATGATCGATTTTTCTTACTTCTTGTTCATGCTTCCTCACGTGAACGACAGCTCCAAGAGGGCGCTAACTTTCCTCTTTGACATTCACCAGGATATCCTTAATGCTGGATTAGGTTCTTAGAAAATCATTGTTCCATGAATTCATAGTTTTCTTTCTTTTTATCTTTTCAAGTCTGGATTTCTCTGTGCGCTGGCTGTCCTGTAACTCACTCTTGTAAACAAGGCTGGCCTTGAACTCACAGACATCTACTTTCCTCTGGCTTCTGAGTGTTGGGATTAAAGGTGTGTGCCACCACTACCTGAAAAATATTTAGTGTGACTCTTTTTTATAATTTACTTTTATTTTATGTTAATTGGTATTTTGCCTACCTGTATGTCTGTGATGATAGCAGAAATTCTGGAATGGGAGTTACGGATAGGTGTGAGCTGCCATGCTGAGAGTTGAACTCTGGTCCTTTAAAAGAGTGGCCAGTGCTCTTAACTGATGAGCCTCTCTCCAGCTCCTGTGTCCCATCATTTTCTAATTATCAGAAAAACAAAAAAAAAAAGTGTTTCGTGTTGTTTCAGCTACATCTGTGCCGCAGTGTCCTGTTCCAGCCAGCAGATGGCAGCAGAGAACAAGCTACCTGCCGGGTGGAGCCCAGGTGAAGTAGTTTTGATTTTTCCAGGTTGGCCAAAGGGCCACTCTGTGTGTGAAGTGTGTGTGTGTGTGTGTGTGTGTGTGTGTGTGTGTGTGTGTGTGTGTGTATCTGTCTGTCTTTTTGTCTGTCTTCTATCTCTTTCCTCCTAAACCTCAAAAAGCCTGTCTTAATAGCTTACACTGACCATTGTCATTGAATAGGCACAGAGGCACTGTTGTGTTGAGGTGGCATAGACACTGCCCTGTTTCTGGCCTTCAGGTGCCATTCCCTGTGCTGCCCTGTGATGAGGCTTTGAGCATCTATGGCCTTGATGCCTAGAGCCCACAGAGTGTGGCTTTCTGGGCAAAACTTAGGAAGAATTTCCACTGAACCAGGTCTGCTGCCATTTTAATATTCAGAAGGCTAGGGCAGGAAGATTGACAAAAGGTTGAGGGCAGCCTGGGCTATGTAGTCAGTTCCAGGCTAGACTGAGCAACAGCATGAGACTCTGTCTTAAAAAAAAAAAAAAAAACAACCAACCAAAACAAACGAGAAAACCAAAATAAAACTTTTATTTTATTTTATTTTATTTATTATTTATTATTATTATTATTATTTTTTTAAGATTTATTTTATTTATTATATGTAAGTACACTGTAGCTGTCTTCAGACACTCCAGAAGAGGGAGCCAGATCTTGTTAGGGATGGTTGTGAGCCACCATGTGGTTGCTGGGATTTGAACTTATCACCTTCGGAAGAGCAGTCGGGTGCTCTTACCCGCTGAGCCATCTCACCAGCCCCTATTTATTATTTTTTTCGAGACAGGGTTTCTCTGTATAGCCCTGGCTGTTCTGGAACTCACTTTGTAGACCAGGCTGGCCTCGAACTCAGAAATCCGCCTGCCTCTGCCTCCCGAGTGCTGGGATTAAAGGCATGTGCCACCACGCCCAGCAAAATAAAACTTTTTAAAAGAGTCAAAAGAGGGTAGATCCGAATGCTGAACAGAGGGGCCTTCGAAGCTCCAGGCTTTCTGTGCTATGTAGGTCGGATACAGGATGCCGGATCCATTTGTTTTGGGTGGGTGGCTGAGGAACCCGTGTCAGGGCTACCTCAAGTTCAGCAAGTGTTAAGGGCTGAAGCCATGGGCTTGGGCAGTGTGTGGAGCCGAGCAGGGGAGCCGGCCTGGAGGCCACTTGCTCTGAGCCAAGGAGGCCATCTCTGCGGGAGTCCCGGAAAGAGGCCTCAGCCCCTCTCTCTTCCTCGGACAGGCTCCTTGCCTGAGCCTTTCATCTGTGCAATGATTTATCTCCTCATGAAGGATGGGGCAGCCTTGGAGGCAAAGGTGCTTTTGATGGGCTGTGAGCCTCTCCTTGGCAGCCCCTCCAACTGCTCTCCAAGGGGCCAGGCTGACCCACACTTCCTCTCTGCCAAGTGAGGATTAGGGAACCGTAAAGCAAGGTACCCTAAAACCCTGCCCAGAGAGTGCACATTTGGGCCTCAGACGCTGCCACAGCAGGATGGGACAGCGGAAGCTTGCTGCCTGGAGGAGACACTACTTGGATGCCCGTTTCTGGCTCCTGTCTTATGGGGGCGCCTCCTGGTCCAGCTTGGAGACAGAGATGGTCAGGGTCACCCCTAAAACTAGGAACTCCAGATGAAGTCAGGGCTAAAAGAGCTCACTGGTGTGACCACAGCTAGACGGAGAATAAAGCCAGCCCTGGGTGGATTGGCAGGAGGAGCGAAGCACCCTCTATGTGCACCACACAGATGATACAAGCTGGTCTTATTACAACACCCAGACAAAAAACCCAAGGGTAGGGGTAGGGGTGGGAGGTAGGGGATAGGGGTAGGGGTAGCAGTGGGGGAGGAGGCTGCAAATCAAGTCCATACAGCTAGGAACTGATAGTCCGAATGGATAATAGAGAGAAAAATTTTACATTATACTATCTGAAAAAAAAATCTATGTCTCAAATGTGACCTCTTTTTCTTTTCCTTTTTTGACACAGGGTCTCAGGCATACTGATAAACTTGATCTTGAGCTTGAAATCCTGTCTTCGGTTACTGGTGCTGGGATTAAATGGGTGAAGGCCACAGAGGTTTACTGGATGTGGGGATCAAATTCAGAGCTTTGTTCATGCCAGACAAACACTCTCCCCGCTGAGCTACATCCACAGCCCACTTTTACTAAGTATCTCTTTATTTTGATACATATTTTCATTATCCTACCTAGGCTAGCATCAAACTCCTCGGCTCAAGCAATCCTCCTGCTTCAGTCTCCCAAGAAGCTGGAGTCACAGGTGTACTGTCATACCTGGGCAACATTAATCTGTGTTAATGACTCAGTTATGGGGAATCTGGTATGAAATTAAGATGCACTCAGAGAGCAGTCTTCTTTGCCCCCTGCCCATGTCCCTGCTCCAGACTGGCCCAGACTGGCCCAGACAGCTTTCCATAGTCCTCACAGAGAATCTGAGGGCCCCGGAAAGGATGCTGTTATATGACAGAATAGTATGGGAGAGCAGCATCGAGATTGGCCCAGGAGGATCTGAGGAGGTTGTCCCCATCAGTAAAGTCCTTGCCATAGAGGTGTGATGATCTGAGTTCAAATCCACAGCCCCACATGAGAAGCCGGATACTCAGTGTACGTCCGTAGCCCAGCACTGGAGGGTGGGGTGGACAGAGGTGAGTCCTGCGTTTCTGGTGATCCAGTCTAGAAGAAATAGTGAGTTCAGGGTGCAGTATCGGGCCCTACCTCAAAAAGGTAGGTGGACATCAAGAGACGATAGAGGAAGAGACTGATGTAGACTTCTGGCTTCCATGCATGTACACACATGGCAGACATGTGCACACACCTGTACACACACACACACACACACACACACACACACTAGCATATAAATAAAATCAATGAGAGAAAATGATTGGAAGTGTTCCCTCCATCTCTAAAGGTTACATGTAAGGGACAACGCATTTTGAGAAAAGCCCACAGTAGTCAATTATGGAAAAGGGGACAGTCTTTATAAATGAAGCCACACTACTCCCCTGGGCCAGTGCTACTGGACATGTGATCTTTCTCTAGCTCCAGAAATGTTTTTCTACTTCAACACACTATCTGTTTCTACCACTGTTCACGAGTTCCTGGTCTGTTTCCTGCTTCAGGCCACACAGACCTGGAGGTCCCAGCAGTAGCTCTCAGGACCCTTCTGCAAACCTATAATGTGTGCAGGCAAGCTGAGCTGCACACCTGTAACAGGTGCAAAAGCAAGCTCTGTACCCCTTTAGCAGGTGCAGAGGCAAGTGCTGTACACCTGTAACAGGTGCAGAGGCAAGTGTTGTACACCTGTAACAGGTGCAGTGAGGCAAGTGCTGTACACCTGTAACAGGCGCAGAGGCAAGTGCTGTACACCTGTAACAGGTGCAGAGGCAAGTGCTGTACACCTGTAACAGGTGCAGAGATAAGTGCTGTACACCTGTAACAGGTGCAGAGATAAGTGCTGTACACCTGTAACAGGTGCAGTGAGGCAAGTGCTGTACACCTGTAACAGGTGCAGTGAGGCAAGTGCTGTACACCTGTAACAGGTGCAGTGAGGCAAGTGCTGTACACCTGTAACAGGCGCAGAGGCAAGTGCTGTACACCTGTAACAGGTGCAGAGGCAAGTGCTGTACACCTGTAACAGGTGCAGAGATAAGTGCTGTACACCTGTAACAGGTGCAGAGATAAGTGCTGTACACCTGTAACAGGTGCAGAGGCAAGTGCTGTACACCTGTAACAGGTGCAGGATGCAAGCACTACACACCTGTAGCAGGTGCAGGAGGCAAGCTGAACTGTACACCTGTAACAGGTGCTGCACTGCCTTTGAGTGTGTCCTATCTGCCAACCTCCCTGGTCTAAACAAGCAACCGATGTGGGAGGTCAGGCTGTGATATACATGAGCTTAGACTGAAGATTCCTGGGAAGGGTCTTCTCAGATGGACCACTCCATCCTGAGCGAAGCACAAGGGAGGGGCTCAGGACCAGGCATCAGTGTGGCATACCTACCTGCCCCGTCCAGGACATGGGTCTGAGGGAGTGGCTTCTCTGCCAGTTGGGGTGTATGTATAGGACAGAGCAGAGGACAAGAACTCACCACTCATAACAAGCTGAATGAGCTAAAAATTCTCCCTTCTCCACTGGTCATCTCTGATGCCTTGTAGACCAGTGGGGAAAATACCCCATAAGACAAAGGGTTGGGGCGGCTCCCAAAGGAGAAACAGCTGACGTTGACACTGGGCGTAATGGTCAGTGTCCTCTAGAGTAATAGAACTTACAGAATTTTATTTGGTATTTATTATATATAGTGTGTAATTATATATAGGGTTTTAAAATATATTATTAAATATATATAATTACTGTGTCACATGTAATATATAGAGAGTATTATAATTGGTTATAGGCTGTGGTTCAGCTAAGACAACAATGTCTCCCTATGATTAGAAGATCCAAGAATCCAATAGTTCAGTCCACCAGGTTGAATGTCTCAGATGGTCTTCAGGAGACCCTGAAATCCTAAAGTAGCTCTAATGCCAGTGAAGGCAGGGACTTATCTGTGATGGTGAGCAGGCAAAGACAGAGCTCCCTTCTTCCATGACCTTCAGATAAGGCTGCCAGTAGGAGGTGTGGCCCAAGTTAGAGGTGGATCTTCCCACCTGGACAATCCAGGTTAGGAGAGGATCATCCCACTTCAAACGATTAAGCCAAAGTCCCTCACGGTGTGCCCAGCCATTGTTGGGTTTTAGTTAATTCCACATGTAGTCAAGTTGACAACCAAGAATAGCCACCACACTGGGAAGACATCTTTGGGCATTCTACTTTGGTTCTCTGATGCTGTGATACACACCATGGCCAAAAGAATGTTGGGGAGGAGGGAGCTTATGGCCTTCAGTGTCTCGATCCCAGTTCTTCACTGAGGCAAGTCAGAGCAGGAGCTCAAGCAGGAGCAGAGGCAGGAGCCGGGAGGAAAGCGATCAAAAAAGAACCCACAGACATGTCTAAAGGTCAATATGAAGGAGGGATCTTCTCAATTAAGGTTCCCTTTTTTCCCCAAATGACTCTAGTTTGTGCTAAGTTGAGAAGAAAACAAAACAAAACAAAACAAAACAAAACAAAACAAAAAACCTAACTTGCTCAGGTGGGGGCAAAGGACAAGGGCTTTGAGGGATGAATAGAAGTTCACCAACAGTCTTAAGAAGGAATGAAAAGGCTTTTTTAGACAGAGTTTACAGCCAGTGTAGTAGAACAGAGCTGTGGAGGGGCTGGAAGGCAGCAGAAGGCTGGTACCTTTGAACTAGCATGAGATAGTACCTGGGAGAAGCAAGGCCAATGTCTGAGGTACAGGTAGAGTCCACATGTGCCCTGGCTTCAGTGCAGTGGTCCTTCCCCCAGGAGGCCACCTGATCCTGGCTTGGTGACTCTTCTTTTTTTAGGGGTATAGTGTTTTAGGGCCCAGAGGATCTTACTCCCTTCAGTTTCTCCAGTGCTGGGTGACCAGCTTGGCACCAGGAGGGGCTCATACAGCTCTTAGGAAGAATGAATGAATGCATATATTTCAAATGAATGAACAAATGAGAAAACAGGAGAAATGAGCTAAAAAAGATAGCAGTGGGGCCTGGGGAGGAGGCTCGGCTGCTCCTGCAGTGGATCTGTGTCTAGTTCTCAGTGCCCTTGCAGAGAACCTTGCAGTATTTTTGTAACTCCAACTCCTGGAGATTTAGCGCCCTCTTCTGGCCTATGAAGGCACCAGCACTCATGTGAACAACCCCTCTGCCTAACACACACACACACACACACACACACACACACTTTCTTCTTTTAGAAAAAATAGTGCTCAATTACAGGTGGCTTCGTGTTCTAATGAATTAATTAGAATTAATGTGACTGTCTGTAGATGCACCTGTCAAACATGGTATCTTAAGGAGAGAATGAGAGACTTTTGTGGCATGCAGTAAGAAGAATGGGAAATGCTGGGATATGTAGATGTGGGGTGTCAAAGGGGAACACACGGAGCCTCAGCTGCCTCACGTAGAGCCCGGATAACAGCCCAGTATTTCAATGGTAATGTCGGAGAAGCGGAGTCAACAGACAGAGTGCTGATACATCCTGTAATCCCAGCACTTGGACGGGAGATTGGGGCAGGTCAGAAGTGCAAGGTCATGTAGCCACCCTGGGCTACACAAGTCCCTGTCTCCTAGGAAAGTGTTATGAGTTACTGAGATCATATCCCACGCTCCGCTGTCTTATTTGATGCCTCGAAATCCCAAGTGGGGCTCCTTATCTTTATTTTCAGGGTAGATAGATGAATTGATCCTTTCAGTTCCTAGCCTAACCACAATCAGATCGTAGAGTCCCCAGTAAGTCATTTACTGAGCCTCAGTTTCCTTATCTGTAAGGTGGGGGTAGCAACAGTTCCAACCAGGGACACTGTGGAGCACATAGGTTCCAAGATGGCCGTGCCTAGGTTGCCTCTGGTTTCTGGGGTAGGATGGGCTCCTGACTCACCCACTTTCTGAGTGGCAGAAGCCTGTCATACAGTGGGGCTAGGCTGCCTTGCTTGGCATGGTGACTTTGCCAGGGCAGGATGCCAGAGGACAGGGCTTAGGGCACAGTGGCCCAATGACACCTCTGGTTTCCTAGCAGCTAAGGCTGTGCTAAGGGGTTGTATGACCAAATTTAATTAAGAAGCACACATGTCCCTGCTGCAGGCTGGCTACGACCAGGGCGTGGACCTGCAATTAAAGCTTAGCCTTATAAAACCCGCACAGAGGCATGGGTGCCAGAGCCGCTGGCCTGCCCGAGAAGAGTGTGCCCTCCGTGCCTGCGTTATTTATCGAGTTAATTTTGCCTTCTGCAGTGTGAAGCCAATCTGGGACCGTGAGTCCTAACCCTGGCTCAGAGCTGGCCGTATGGCTGCCTCCTTTGAGGGGGGGGGGAGGTCCCTATGCCTGTTACTTGCTCAAAGGATCTAGGTGAGGTTTTTGTGGCTTTGCTGAGAGGGAGCAGGTGACACTTCTCTGGGGTCTTCCATCATGCCATCTGGATGGCAGAGAGCTATAGCTGCCTCCTGAGCTGAGGAAGGTCCCAAAGAGACATCAAGGGAAGGACTCTACACCTGGCAGCTACTTAGAGTACAGTGACTTTTGTGGTACCTCGTTAGACAATTGGGTAGAATAGAACCTGGGGCAGCTGGGACAGTCAAGGAGCCAAGGCAGGCATTCAAAGTAGCATCTACAGTAATTAACATGGAGGTCTGACAGAAAGATTCAGGTCTTGACTGTTGCTTGGCGATCATGTGAATCCTGGGTCATCAGCAAAGAGGGACGACAACCTCCATCACCAGCCAGAATGCAGTGCCCGTGCCTTGAGAAAGGTGTGGACTCTTCGATGGTAGCTATGAGGACTCCCAAGGCTGAGATAAGCTCTCAGGGGTCTGGCTTTGTGCCCAGCTCAGAACAGAGCTTCCCAGGAGGCCGTGGGGTCAGCACCCTGCCGGCAGGAAACCACTTCTAGCACATTTACTCCAGGTGCCCACTGCTATCGGGTGGAGGGATGGGGGATGGGGTTTGTGTGTGTGTGTGTGTGGGGGGGGTGACAGTCTCATGGCCAGATAGTGGCCCGATAGCAGGGCCTTTGGGACAAAGCTATCGGAGGGCGACGACAGGATACTGAATGGGCTTCTCGGAGCGGGTACAGAATTGCATTCGGCTTGGATTTAATTAAAAAGACTCAAATCTTTCTGATAATCCGCCCCGCAACGGCTGAAGCGGGGCCTGCAGCGGGCTCCCTGGCAACGGGCGCATCCTGCTGATAAAGAACTTCCAGGGGAGGAGATTGTGAGCCCCCTCGACTGCCGCCACTATCATCCTGCCCATCGCTGTGCAAGGCCAGGGTAGCAGCTGTGGCCTCCACCTCCACTGTGAGCCTCAAGCCCTTTGTGCCCCACGCTCCTCTGAGGCCCCTCCGTAGATCTCTTTGTTCATAGTTGAATCCCCTGCCTGGCATCCACACCCCTTCCCCGTAGCTCTGGGCTCTTGCCTCCTCCTGGTCCTGCGAAGCTGTAGGGGAACTGCAGACATCACGTCTCTCTGTCCTGGAAGTATAGCTCACCAGCCTCGCTCCACATCTGAGTGCACTGGAGGAGGATGAGGTTAGGCATCGGTTTCTGACAGCACCGCCCGCCCCCAGCCTCGGCCTGTCGCCTCTGTCCAGCCCAGCATTCTTCCTTGTCCTCAGAAGCCCCAGACTCAACTCCGATTTACAGGTTACGTGGCTCCTCTGGAGACAAGTGCCTGGCAGGAGTGGGGCTCAGGGATGGTTGATGAATGAGTGAATGAATGAATGAATGAGTGAATGAAACTGAGCCCATCATAATCTCAGAGATTCTTCTCCATCACGATGGATATCCCTATTGACTTAGAATCTTTACCATGGGATGACTGCAGAACCAAACGGTGTCCAGAGGCTGCCACTAGGGGCGCACTTGCAAGCACGGATCCCACAGGGCGGGGCTGGGCTGGGGCTACCAGTTCTGAAGCTCAGATTTGTTATCATTGTGAGCCCTACAGACACAGACATCTCTGTGGTCTGGGCTTCCTCATCTAAAGAGTGGGGTCATCGGGATTTTCATGGGACCTACTTCCAGGCTGGCGGTGAATGAGCTAAGCAGAAGCCTATGGGAGGTGGTGGCGGCACACGTTTGCTTCGTCCTTGTGAGGTCCTCTGATGAATGGAGAAACAAGGCCGTGGAGGCAGAGATGGGTCTGCTGAATCCAGGCTGGTACCCTACGTCAGCTGCCTCTTCCCCGAGGGCTGCCTGATGCTAGCGATGCCCACCGTGGCCGTCACAACGGTCTATGTTGCTCCCCCCTCCCTCCCAGAGGTGAAGTCCCAGAATTGAGAATAGGTAGCTAAATTTTGTCTCAAGGACCACATCCCTGTATTAGGCCCTGTGCTAGGAGTGTTTTCCTGTCTCCAGGGTCTAGTGCTGGGGACAGTTCCACCCTGTGTCGTTTTTTTTCAGAGAGGAATGTGGTGGTCTCAGAGGTGGTACCTACCACTGGTATTGTTATGAAGATATGAGGATGAAGGTGTAGGAGAGGGAGGGGACTGGGGTTGAGTGTGGGAGACCCAGGCTGTCCTGAGCTCCTAGCTCCTAGTGATGAGAACTAACGTAGACATTCATATCGAATCTATATGACAACAGTTTCAAGCCTGACTATGATGCTTACCTAACAGAGGAGAGTGGGGTTCAGAGAGGTCAGGACTTTTCCCGAGGCTGCACAGCTCACAAGCCAATCCACAGCAGAGGCCTTGGCAAGACCACTGTATCCCAAAACATTGTTAAAAGTATTCCCCTCCCAAAAGTCCTCAGGCCCTCCTGCACCTATGCCAGCACATGTGTCCTTGTGTGCTGCTAGAATAAGCTGTCAGCATCTTAGGGTGAATCAGATGGCAAGCAAGCCCCAGGAGAGCTGGGCCGATCTATTAGCATGTCTATGAAGGTAGCCTCTGATAGTTCCCCTAGAGCAGCTGTTCTCAACCTGTGGGTCACGCCACCTTTGGGTGTTGAACGACCCTTTCATAGGGGTCTCCTCAGAGCATCAGAGAACATAGATATTTACACTAAGATTCACATCAGTAAGCAAATCACAGTTATGAAGTAACAATGAAGATAATTTTATGGTTAGGGGTCAACACAACATGAGGAACTGTATTAAAGGGCTACAGCATCATGAAGGTTGAGAATCACTGCCAGACTGTGTCTTTGTCAAGGCCAGGCCCAGGGCCATCAGGTAACTGAGAGTCAAACCAAAGGGACAGACAGAGGAGCTGCAGTCCTGGGACTCCACAGTCAGAGTAGAGTCATGATTTACCTCACACTAGTATCCATCCCAGGGTGGGTCCTTCCATGCTGGAGGGGAAAGGCTTCGGGTAAAGATGAAACCGAGAGGCAGAGAGTGGTGTCATGTCCTGGACATGCACAAGCAGATATGTCCAGCATAGCCAGTGCTAGCCCTAGGTCCCCCTGTCACTATTCACCAACATCAGGACACCAGGGCTTGGCTGTCACCTTCTGGGAGCTTGGGACGGTGAGGAGGACGCTGGAGGAAGCCAGGGTTCGGGGAGGTTGTGAGATCTACTTCCAGGAGGAGCCTGAGATGAGGGTGGGGCTAACAGGGGCAAGAGAGGAGAACCACAGCCCCCAAGGGCCAGACGAAGCAAAGATCTCTTCCTTTCAGAACCCAAGATGAGGTTCTTGACAGTGTGAGGTGCTTGGCAGGTTAGGAGATGCCATGGCGGGATTGCTAGACCATCCTCCTCCTCTGATCTAATCTGGAAGCATCCTCCTCCTCTTCCACATTGATGTGTGTGGAACTTCTGTGGTTTAGACGGAGGATCATGACAGCCACTGTGGGCACTGGGGACCATATCCATGTGAAATGGAGGCTGTTAAGTGTTTGCTTAGAACAACCTCCAGGATGCTCACACAGCTACCAGCCGTGGGCTAGTGAGGAGCTAGAGTGAAGACCTTAGTGAAGACTCTGGGTTTGGGTTAGCTATCTCCAGACTCACTTGATAGTGGGTGGGCTCTGGATACACACCTAGGAAATAGGTCCATGGGTAAGAGAGACAGGAGCTAAAGGTAGGTAGTATCTCAGACCAGAGCTGTATGCACAGATGTAAATCTGGCAGGGTCGGGATTGGTTCCCAGAACAGTGAGCTGTTTGGTGGGGTGGTGAGAAAGGGGCTTTGGCATTTCAGGGCACAGGTCTCTGGGCTATTTCCAGAGAGCCTGGCTGGGGTCCACGATGAATGTTGCTGATGAGTTCCTGGGGAATCTGACATTTGCTCAGGATGGAAATGCAGTAGTGGAGGAGGATGCTTAGGAAGGATCCTCAGTGGGACTGTGTCCCAGGCGGGGCTGCGCCGTGTGTGTGTGTGTGTGTGTGTGTGTGTGTGTGTGTGTGTGTGTCTTTCCTTGGCCATGGTACATCTCATGTCATGATATCACCAGGTGCCAGGCTCTTGGCCCCCTTGGCCTGGTCATTTGGGCTGTGCATTTTGTAGGGAAATTATTATGCCTATTTTTCAACTGGAAAAATCTGAAGACTGGTAAGGTGAGTCAGTTGGGAAAGTGCCTGCTGTACAAACAAGGACCCCTAGGACCCACCCAGGCAAGAGCTGGGTGTTACCGTATGTACCTGCAGCCTTAGGGCTGGGACTAGGGGTGTGGGGTCAGTCAACTTAGCCAGTTGGTAAGATCTAGGTTCAGGAGAGATCTTGTCTCAAAAAGGATGGCGAAGGGGAAGAGAAAAGACACTTGATGTTGACCTTTGGCCTGTGTCCCCCACAGTTCACACATGCTGGATCAGCAAGGTACAGACAGCCCATGCACATAAATATAGGCATTCATACACAGTTACCCATACGCACATATATTTTTTATGTGCCCACAAACACATGAAAAATGTTACAAAATATATAAAATACTGTACTGGCTAGTTTTTGTGTCAACTTGACACAGCTTGGTTATCACAGAGAAAGGAGCTTCAGTTGGGGAAATGCCTCCATGAGATGTAGCTGTGAGGCATTTTCTCAATTAGTGATCAAGGGCTCCTTATGGGTGGGACCATCTCTGGGTTGGCAGTCTTGGGTTCTATAAGAGAGCAGGCTGAGCAAGCCAGGGGAAGCAAGCCAGTAAAGAACATCCCTCCATGGCCTCTGCATCAGCTCCTGCTTCCTGACCTGCTTGAGTTCCAGTCCTGACTTCCTTGGTGATGAACAGCTGTATGGAAGTGTAAGCCGAATAAACCCTTTCCTCCCCAACTTGCTTCTTGGTCATGATGTTTGAGCAGGAATAGAAACCCTGACTAAGACAAATACCTACTAGAGCAGTGGATCTTAACCAGTTTGCAACCCTTTGGCATTTGGCAAGGTGAGGAATATAGTTCCTCACCTTGAATTATTTTCATTGCTACTTCATAACTGTAATTTTGCTACTGTTATGAATCATAATGTAAATATCTGTGTTTTCCAATGGTCTTAGAAAAGAAAGGGTCATTCTATCCCCAAAAGGGGCATGACCCACCAGTTGAGAACAGCTGTACTAGAGAAACCTTAAAGGAAGTAGAAGAAGATAAAATAAATACAAGAAAACAAAAGCACAAAAATCCTACTACCCGCTAACACAGGAGCACACAGATAATCCTACTACCCGCTAACACAGGAGCACACAGATAATCCTACTACCCGCTAACATAGGAGCACACAGGTAATCCTACTACCCGCTAACACAGGAGCACACAGGTAATCCTACTACCCGCTAACACAGGAGCACACAGGTGTTTATATGCTAAGAAAATGCATTGCCTATCCAATGAATATTCATGTTACTCGGATACTTCAGTGAGAGAAAATGCTGGATCAGCGAGGTACAGACAACCCATGCCCATAAATATAGGCATTCATACACATTTACCCATACACACATATTTTTTTTCAAAAATGGTATATTATTTGAATCGTCTGTGCACCAAATTGTTTTTGACAGCTCTCTCTCTGTGTGAAGATGCATGACCATGTATAGCATAGCTTTTTTTCAAAGATTTTCTTCTATTTTTAACAAATATTAATTTATTATTATTATTGTTGTTGTTGTTGTTGTGGTGGTGGTGTGTGTGTGTATGTGTGTGTGTGTGTGTGTGTGTGTGTGTGTGTGTGTTTTGCCTTAATGTACATATGTGTATCAGGGAGGCCAGAAAAGAGCATCAACTCTCTGGAACTGGGTTACAGATGGTTGTGAGCTGTCATGTGGGTGCTGGGAATTGACCTTGAACTCTACAAAAGCAGTTAAGAGCTCTCAGCTGCTGAGCCATCTCTCTAGCTCCCAGAACTATTTTTATTTTTAAGATTATGTGTATATTTGTGTGTCCACCTGTGGATAAGTGCATGTGTGTACAGGTTCCTAAAGAATCCAGGAGAGGGCGCCAGATCCCCAGGAACTGCAATCACTAAGGTTGTGACCCACCACATGGGTGCTGAGAAGGGAACCTGGGTCCTCGGCAAGTGTCACCAGTGTTCCTAACCACTGAGCCATCTCTCCAGCCCCATAATCTCTTTTGACTGTTTCGTATTTCTTGGACATCCTTGTCACTCTTACTCATTCAGAATACTCTGATATAGCACATATTTTGTAATTTTATTTAGAAATATATATGACTTAATATCAAGTGATTTTATTTATAGATAGGGTCTCACCATTGTAGTTCTGTATGACCTGGAACATGCTATGTAGATAAAGCTAGCCCAAAACATAGCAATCAGCCTGCTTCTGTCTCCCCAGAGCTGGGATTAGAGGCATTAACCATCACCCAGTCTAATATTTAATGGCTTTAAATATTTGAAGCAATTTAAAAATGTTTATTTTTATCTTTGGAGTCATACTTAGGAGAATATTTTTTCCCCACACGCAAGAGTATCTAAGTGTTCACCAATGTTTTCTTCTGGCAATTCAAACAATTTCCTTCTGAAAGCTTATGTTTTCAATCAATCTAGAGTTTATTTTCCTATCCAAGCAGGGCTCTAATGTTATCTCTCCTTCTGTCCCGCTCCCCCACCCCTGCTTCCTTCTTTTCTTCCTGATTTTTTTCTTTTTTGACAGGGGATGGAACCCAGGGGCTCAACCAAGGTCCTACATCCCCAGTCAGTCTTTCCCTTTTTATTTTGAGACAGAGTCTCACTAAGCTGGTCTTGAACCTTTGATTTTTCTGTCTCAGCTTCCTGTGTAGTTGGAATTGCAGTCCTGTGTCTCTGCAAATAGCTCTTCTTCTCCTTCTGCTTCTCCTTCTCGTTCTTCTTCTCATTCTCCTCCTCCTGCTCCTCCTCCTTTTCTTCTTTTTAGAGATTGATTTTTTTTTATGCTGGATAGTGGTGGCATACAACTTTAATCCTACCACTGGGGAGGCAGAGGCAGGTAGATGTCTGAGTTCAAGGTCAGCCTAGTCTACAGAGCAAGTTCCAGTACAGCCAGGGCCTTACAGATAAACCTAGTTGGAAAAAAAAAAAAAAAGACTGGTTTTTATTTAGGAGTCTGTGTGTCATTGCTGTCAACTTAACTATCTGTGGAAGGTACACCTTTGAGGAAAAGTTTATTTTTTTCTTCCCTCCTTTCTTTTTCAAATTTCATGTGTGTTGGTGTTTTGCCTGCATGTATGCCTGTGTGAGGGTGTCGAAGCCCCTGGAACTGCAGTTGCAGACAGTAGTGAGCTGCCATGTAGGTGCTGAGATTAGAACCTGGGACCTCTGGAAGAGCAGCCAGTGCTCTTAAACGCTGAACCTTCTCTCCAGCCCGAGGGAATTTTCTTGATTGAGTTATTTGAAGTGGGAAGACCCTTCCTAAATCCAGATCCTTTGAGGTGGGAAGATCCACCTTTAATCCAGGCCACACCTTCTCCTGGCAGCCTACATAAAGGACATGGAAGAAGGAAGCCTTTGCTCTTTGTTTGCCCACTTGCCTGGCTCTAGCTCTAGCAAGTCCATTCCTTTACCGGCATTAGAGCCTATGTCTTAGGGATTGTGCTGGAGACCAGCTGAGACATCCAGCCTCATGGACTGAGCAATTGCAGGATTCTTGGGCCTTGTTGCCATATCATCCACAGTATTCACACCATAACCACAGGCGACTCCTCAGTGTGTTGCTTGGCAGTAAAATGATGAGTGGGAGCTTCTATTACTTTTGATCTGAATATTACTTATTTAATTGCAAGTTTAGATCATTTGTGTATGTGTGGGTGACTGTGCACACTTGTATTCACATGTGCAAAGGCCAAAGGGTATGGTTCCTCAGGTATGGTTCACCTTTTTAAAAAATTGCTTATTTTTATTTTACATATGTTAATATTTTGCTTACATGTTATAGATGCAGCACATGTGTGCAGTGCCAAAGGAGGCCACAAGAGGGCGATAGATACATGGGGACTGGAGTTACATATGACTGTGAGCTTGCATTCGAGTGCTGGGAGTAAAACCCAGGCCCTCTAAGAACAGGAGGTGCTCTTGAATTCTCAGCCCTCTCTCTCCAGCCCCTACCTTTTTAGTTTTTGAGTCAGGGTCTCTCACCGGTCTGGGACTCACTGACTAGTCTGGCTGGCCAGGGAGCCCCTGTCTCTACCTTCTAGCACTGTGATTGTGGCATTCATCACCACACCTGCCTTTTTATACACGGTTTCTGGGAATTAAACTTGGGTCCTCAAGCTTGCAAGGTGAACACTTTACTAACCCACCATCTCCTCACCACCAAGTTTATATAATTAAAAAGTTTAAGTACACTGCTACCTCACAACATTATTTTCTAAACATCTAACAAGAAGGCCTCATAAACTAGTATGAACTACTTCCAGTACATGAAGACAATCCCCAGCTGTAGATACTGCTACCCAAGAGGTGGAAGGAGTTGCCCAAATAGTAGACAGTATAGTTGGATATCTTTAACAAGCATAAGTTTTCCCATCTGTGAAATGGGGACAAGAAACTATATCTGCTAGGGTATTGCAGGAGACTGAGCTATTTCCAAACAATTAGCAAACAGGAAGTGCTCGGTAAGTGGGGATCAGGCCACTGTTGTGATGTCATTGCTTACCACTGTTGTGATGTCATTGCTTACCACTGTTGTGATGTCATTGCTTACCACTGTTGTGATGTCATTGCTTACCACTGTTGTGATGTCATTGCTTACCATTGTTGTGATGTCATTGCTTACCACTGTTGTGATGTCATTGCTTACCACTGTTGTGATGTCATTGCTTACCACTGTTGTGATGTCATTGCTTACCACTGTTGTGATGTCATTGCTTACCACTGTTGTGATGTCATTGCTTACCACTGTTGTGATGTCATTGCTTACCACTGTTGTGATGTCATTGCTTACCACTGTTGTGATGCCATTGCTTACCACTGTTGTGATGTCATTGCTTATTTTCCTTTAAAAATAATTTTACTTATTTGGTGACCAAGTCATGTCTTCGGGCTTACCTCACACCAACGCTTTTACCACCTAAGCCATCTTGTGGGCCTTGTTATTTTAATAACAATAACAAACATGGATCCTGCCCTTAAGATACTCATATTTGCCACTAATCCCAGTACTTGGGTACTTGGGAGGTGAGGCAGGTAAATCTCTGAGTTAGAGGCTAGCCTGGTCTACATAATGAGTTCCAGGACATCCAGGGCTATGCACCAGAGGAAGGAGGTGAATGACAGCATATGTATATGTATGTGTATAAGTATACATTATCATATATAATATAATATGTCATATGTTATCACATATATATATTATCATAGGATTTTTTACAGTCACAGTTTCATGTATTCCAGGCTAGCCTTAAGCTCCAGTATAGAGGCAAAGATGACCTTGAAGTTTAGATCTTCCCGATTCTTCCCCTGTCTATTGGAAATACAGTCAAATACTACCACATCTGGTTTCACTACTAATACCACATGTGGGTGCTGGGGATCAAACTAAAGGCCTTGCGCATGCCAGGCAAACAGTCTATCAACTGAGCCACTATCTTAGTACTTCCTAGAATCCTGGGTGAGGTTGATTCTGAACTGGACCCAGCAGGTTGGGAGATGAGGCTAAAGCCAGTGGGGAAGAAGCTGAACGCCAAGTGTGACTTTGCACTTTCTCCCAAGAGCAAAGGAGCCACCATGGGCAGGGTGATTGGCCTTGTGTGACTGCAGCGTGGAGAAAGGCCAGAAGCGGGCAAGAATGGCAGTGGCCATTGGAGGTGCCCTTGACCCCTCCTCCCCTGCGGCAGGAGTCCCTCCCCCTCAGTCCTTACTCTAGCCTCGGCCACTAATCCTGGTGACACTGGGTCCTAAGGCTGGGGTGGGGCAAGCCGGGCAGCTGGCCTCAATTAGCTTGGGAGGCGGGTCTGGACACTGTCATTAGGAGAAAACCAGAGCCCAGCCATAAACTCTAATGAATGCATTAATGGAAGGCTTGTGCGCCTCAAAGGGGGGAAAAAGCAGGTCTAAATAAAGTTATTAACACAGCCCACCTGTGTTCGGCCCTCAGCCGCTATTGTTCAAATAGCCCATTAGTTTCCCGAGCAGCCTGGCTTGGAAGGCAGCCCTGCCTCTCTGAAGCAGCCATTTAACTGCGTTCACATAATTCAATTAGATTTCTCAGCCCTAGTCCAGAGGCATGGCCAAGGCTTTCATCTCAGTAATGGCCTGCAGGCCAGAGAGGGGAGCATGGGGTTAAGACAGGCTTGGCCCCTGCCTGGGATGCCACTCACCGGCATCAGAGGACCCTCAAATGAATTTCCTGGGGTAGCACTCCCCAGCTTTCAAACAGGGGTCCGAGCCTCATCTGCTGGGCTCAGACTCACACCCATTATCCACCTGGTGTCCAGCCCCACACCTCTGGTTCATCCCACCCCCATCTCCTTTGTCCCAAATCTTAGTCCATCTCTCCTCCCTCCACACAGTCAACCCTATTAATAAAGAGTTGAGAAAATTCATTAGGAGTGAGCCTTTTATAGATTCCGCTAAAGCCTTCTTCCTACTTCTGTCACCGAGAAAGGGATAAAAGTGCCTTTATCACTCTACAACTTGTTAATGTCCCACCCCGGGAGCACTTCATCTGTAATAAACATCTTCACAAAATATGCGTCTCCAGGGAGGAGCCGTTAATTTCCTAGAGGCCTCCCACATGTGAGGGTTTTTATTGCCTGCAGGTGCTCCTGTGGTATTGCGGGAACCACTAATAAACCACTAGTAAACTGCAGGTAACCATGGCCGACCAATGGGGCTGTGCACCTGTCTGCCAAGACTCACAGTACCAGCTTCTCCCTCCCGAGGCCCAGCCCTGGTCTGGTCCTCTCCCCTGAGTCCAATCTGCCCCCCAACCTGCCCCTCGAGACAACCGACCGACCGACAGGTAAGTTCTGCTGCCTCTAACCTCCTTGGTCCTCTTACGGAGCCTTGGGAGGGGCCAGGGCTCTTCCGTCATTGGAAAATTCCACCCCTGGCAGCTGCATGCCTTGGCAGGGATTCCCTAACACACAAAGCTATGGACACCCATTTCCTATGGCACTTTCTCCCCTCTACTCTATTTGCCTGTTTGCTGTCAGTCCCTCCTATTATCCATCCCTGAGACACTGTGATTACTGACACACTTAACTTCCCGTTTTCTTAATAATCATTGTGGAGGGGGAGAGAGAGCTTTTTCTCAAGTGGAATTCCCTGCAAAACATGGCTTGCATATCTTAAGGGCAATTTCTCGAATGTTACCGATAACCGCTAGAAACATTGTAGCCCAGTCAGTAGGGGGAAAGAAACAATTACTAAAGGAATAATTAGAAGTTTGAATTTAATAAGTATCTCTCTGCTCTTGGGTTCATTCCAAGTTTTGATGACTGAACAAATTTGGGGGGTGGGTCGATGCTTGGGGTCCTGATGTTGTGTCAGGGTGTCTGTGCATACTGTTGGAGACTCTTTTCTGCCCATGGATGTGAGCTGGGGACCAGTCCCAGGGTTCTGGGCCTTCACAGAGGTCCCTGTGGTCATGAGCTGAGGGCTCACAAGATGACCTATGCAGACCCTTTCTTGGACAAGGTGGCTCTGAGCACCGGGAGTCGGGATGGTTTGATCACCCTTCAAAGGCATTGTATACAGTTTCTGGGTTTGAGTTCATGCGTATTTTCTGGGCACTGCTGTGAAGGTCGCCCAGGGGGCCATGATGAGTTCTGGATGGCGCTGGTCAGCACTGTAAATGTTGAGGTGCATGTTTAATCCCCTGGGCTTGCCAGGGACGAGCTTGAGACTTGGACCTGAGGAAACCACCCAGCCAAGGTCAGAAGGACACTGGTGGATTTAGCCCTTGTGCAGGGGTCACTGAGGAGAAGCAGCCAGCAAGAGAAGATATCCTCAACGGGATTCTAATACGCTTTGTTTGCAGGCAGGGACTCTTGGAAGGTTCCAGCAGTCCCCGAATCTAGGCGCTGGGGTAACATCAAGCCTGGCTGCCTGCCATTGCTGGCCTGGGATGGGGAGTGTCAGCATAGATGTGGCCACCAGGGTCAAGGGGAGTCTCTCAGCCCTGCCCAGCCTCACCAGGGGTCAGATCAGCTCATTAGACTTTGCTTCTGGCTCCATTCTGTGTATCCTTGAAGGCTGGAGTTGGCCTCGGAAAGTGAAAGTCATTTGTTCAAGGTTCTCCAGTGAGAGGTGAGAGGAGAAGCAGGGGCATGAGCTAAGACTCCACCTGAGCCACCTCTGGGCTCCAGAGCCTCCTCAGCAGGTTACAGTAGAGGCTCACCTTGGCTGTGGGGGGAGCCCGGCCCTGCATCTGCCCCTTTTCCTGAGGCACGGCTGCCCTCTCCTCCCTCTCTGGTCAGCAGGGGAAAGAGGTCACTCACCCCTGCCCCACTCCTGCCGGCCAGCCTACCCTGGCCCAGCCAAGACACAGGAGGACCAGGGACCCCTGGAGTGGCTTCTGAGGCACGCTGGCCATGATGAAAGCTTGGGATCATGGGGCCCAGCCCAAAGGTTAGAGGAAACGGGATTATTCTGCCCAGGGAGCGGAAGGCCCAGGGGGCAGGGGCCCTGGCTAATGGAGAGCACCAGATGCTGGCCAGCTGTTCTCTGTCTCCCTGGAGGCCAAGCAGGACCAAAGGGGTTGTCCTACAGCAGGATAGAGTTAAGGCAGATAGGTGAAGGAACTGGTTGAATGAATGGATGATACCGGAGAAGATGTAAGAAGTGGGGATGCTAGCCCCTGGGATCTGAGAAGGGCCTAGGCCCAGAACCCTGCCTGGTCAGTGTGCAATGAGGGGACACTTAGAAAAAATGCCCCTGGAGAACCTACAACCTCCTTTTCTAGGGATGTGACCTGCAGGTGAGATCTCACTCTTCCCATAGAGCCCTCTGCAGCCTCTTCCCTGTGTTCAGTGAGGTAAGGGAGATGTTTGGGAGGTGTTTCAAGTTGAGGCTATTCACAGGTGACCACCAGGTCAAATCAAGGCCTTTGGCAGTCAATGATTCCAGAAAGTTCTAGTCCCACCCCCAAACCCCCATTGCTCACACCCAGTGCAGAGGCCATCCAGGTCAATGTTAGGAAGGCCTCGGTGGCCCGATTCTTCACCCAGGAATCCCCCAGTAGTTTATGACATTTATAGGTTTCAAGTTAGCTGGTAGTATGTGCATTGGGATTGTGTACTGGGTGACCCAAACCTCCTTAGAGCCTTATTTTCTTCATCCCTTGACACAGAAGCTAGCACTGGAAGACAGGCTAAACTGGACAAGGAAAACTTCTCTCAGGGCCAGTGGGGGAACTGGCCAGCTCCACCCTTCCATCCCTCTCTGCGGATTGCAACTCTGACTTATCAAGAAAGGAGACCAGGGCAAAAAAGCCTCTCTCCTGGCATTCCAAGGACCAGTTACATCTCATCTCCTGCCTTGCACACAGCACTGGCTGGCCTCAATTTTGCTTTTAGATTTTTTTTTTTTAAAGAGCTGTTCCCACTCTGCCTTTACCAGCCTGTTTAGAACCCAGGCTTTAGGCTTCAGGTGGAAACGAAGGGCCATCCGTCCATGCAAGCTGCCCCCCAACAAGTGAATGATGGTTTTCAGTACTAGTCGGTCTTCTGGGACATACTGAGATGCAGACAGACAAACAAACAAACAAACAAATTCTTATTTGAAATTCATGTGAATTGGACATCCTTATTTCACTTGCTAAATTTGTCCTACACAGGATCTCTTCTCTGGGAGATGGTTCCATCCCTCACAAGGGAGACCTTCCAGGTCCTTTCTGTGACAACAGAAACTGCAGCCAGACAAAGAAAGCTGCCTGTCCCCAGCCTGTGATGACATCAGGAGACTGAAGTAGTAAAGAGCAGAAAAACGCACTCTTTAGGGAAAAAGTATTCATCCGTATGTGTTTTAGGAAAAGTGTCTACTCGTTCATGTGTAGTTTAGAGAACTCCCTAACCAGCTTGTCCTTGGCGGACCTCAGGGCAGTGATGTGTGTGTGATTTGAATAATATTGTAATTTAGAAAAAAAAAAATAGAGCCCAGGGCAAAAGATGTATTTTCTCACTAAACGTCTGGGCCCTTAGTGCTGCAGTTTAATTCCTGCTGGGACACAGGTGGATTTTTAAAAATCCTGTTAAAAATGGAAAGAAAGGCAAATTCCGAAGTGCCAGTCTGCTGAACAGAGCTGGCCGGACGGAGTTCCTTGCAGCGGTGAGATTTCAGTCTTAAATCGTTGAGGGATTTTTTGAAAAGATTATTTCCAAAAGGCTGTCCTGTTTGCTTAAGAAGGGTTTTTGCCTTTCTGTCTCTCTCTTTCTCTCTCTCTTTTTTTTCTTTGAGCAAAGACAAAGACAGATTATTATTTGAACTAAGCAAACAGGAAAACAACCTGACCGTTTGTAGGAGGATAAATAGCAACTGAGCTACGCAGCTGAAAGTGGTCCCAACACACAGCAACCTAACAGCTCCTGTTAGGCTGTCTTAGAAATATTTTAATGTTTGAGTTTCTGTTTTGGACGCCAGTAGACAAGCACGGACGTGGCATAACTATTATTTCCAGCTTGAGTCCAGGTCACTTTCTTACAAATTCTTTCTAAAGATTTGATGGCTTATTTACAAACTATCTCTGGGGACCAGGAGAAATACTACAGTGTGGGAAGCTGACGTAGTCAGATAGTTCCTCTCTAGAATGGTCTCTGGGGGCTGTCAAGCTCCATTCTTAAGACACGAAATTTTGCAATTCCCTGATTTGCACTGATGTCGCCCATGTGCATCGAAGGCAGAGACTGGATGGGGAGGGTGTGTGTTGCTGAGCACAGACCATGGCTGCGCCCCAAGGGACCAAACTCAGTCCTTCGCCCCATCCTCTCCGACTCTCTGAGCTCAGATCTCAGACTGAAACCTCAGTTTGGCCAGGAGGCAGGAAGGCCACTTGATGCCTCTTACAGCCTGGTGCCAGAGGTGTCACCAAAGAGTTAACTAGGATGTCCCAGTGCGTAAATGTGGGATAATTAGGAAACAAATTCTACAAACATCTTGAAAGAGGTAAAAGACCTTTGATCTTGCCATAGAGCGGCAGACATCACCACGCTGCCGGCCTTCTGGGGCAGGCACACATCTCATACCAGGCTAGAGGATGGTATCTTTTGAGAAATCAGCCGACACCTAATCCCACGGTCCCTTAATTATCCTAACTGGTTTCGCATGGCCCAAGGCATTTTCCCCAAAGATTAGAGCTGGGGGGGAATTGACACAGTAATTAAATATGCAATTTGCCAAGCGTGGGCAATATGGCTTTGAAATCACCTTTTCAGGAAGCTTTACTGCTTGTTCATTGACATGTATATTGCGGGCTTCAGACTTTTATTTAAGCTGTTTTGATTGCCTTAATGGATTAATACCAAGCACCGTCAGTGAGGGGCAAAGACTTGGGGGCTGTTTCTAATTTTGAAAATATTGCGCCTGCTTCCTCTGGTGTTGTGGGGGAACTTAAAGTAACAGACGGGTCCCACAAATAATGGCCCGCCATATGAATGTGTGTGTACCTCATGCGTGGTGTTACAGGGAGCTCCCATGATGCCAGGGCAGGCATCAGCCCCAGCATAGGCAGGCCTCAGTTTCGTTTTCATGCTTTTGGCCCTTGGCTCCATTTTGGTGGCATTCCTGACATGAGCGGATTGTCTGTGGGAAGCAGGATACCTTTCAAACCAGGGCTCCAAGGCCGCATCCAGAGGTGTGGAGGAATGTTACTGTCCTAGCTTATAACTCCTGAGTAAAAAATATTCCTCAGGGATGGGCTAGCGGGGCTTGCCAGCTAGGATTGCTAGCATCTATTTAGGGGGGGCTTCTGGAAACCCAAGCCCAGAGCAACTAGTTTGTATCATGTGTTCCGATTTGGAGGGATCTGAGTTCAGGGGAAGGAGAGTGTACCTTGCATGCCATTTCACCAAGCTGGATGCTGAGGCAGTATCCTGGTGTCTCACTGGACAGGACCAGCTAGGAGAGGCTTCGTAGTGATGGGACACTTTGAGTGGGTTATCCTCTGGGCAGAAGGTACGCGCTGAAAAAGTCAAAGGGCCGGCTGGTGAGGAAGAGGCTGCAAAATATAGAAAGATCCAAGAGGTGCCAGCATCTCTCACCTGCGGTCCCCGTGCTATGGAAACGCATCCTGAATTTGAGGTTGGTCTGGTCTACGCAGTGAGTTCCCAGTCGGCCTGGGCTATACATCGGGAGACACGGAACAAAACAGAGATAAAGAGGAAGAGAGCTTCGCACAGAGGGATGCAGTCTCAAGCTCATGCAAGCAGAGACAGTGGGCTCCTTGCCTTTGAAGGAAGGACAAGGCCTAATTGTCCCCGGGATGTACACAGTGGCTTGACTTTTTCATCCTTTTTGAATGCCTTAATGAGGCTGTGGCCTCTCGGTGGGAGCTTTGCTCCCTGAAACTGGGTTTGATAAAGTGGACGGACCCGTCTGGGACGAGTTACCGGGTCCCACTCCCTTCCCTTTTGAACCTTGCGGTGGTTTTGTTCTTTCGTGGCCGGCAGGGTGGGGACAGTCTGGCCTCTGGCCTCAGTTGGCACAGGCCATCCTTCCTCTCAGGACACCCCAGTGTTGGGGGATAGGGAAACCCTGGTCATTAGCAGTGGGTAAAAGGAGGACCTGGAGTGATAGCATATTAGGATGTCTTTGTCCACACAGCAAGGGCTGCCAGCACTAGTGTAGGCAGCTTGGGAAATCAGAGTGGCTCGCCCCCCCGCGCAGCTACGGGCCTGAACCACAGCAGCATTGATGTCTGTGGGTCTCTCTGCACCAGACTTGGGGCCAATGGTCTGACAAGAACCATCGATTATAGCCTCCAATCAATCACACCCTTTGGTAGAGGAGAAACAGATTTAGAGAATTAGATGGCTTATTGCAGATGCCGGAGGTGATGGCCCCTCTCGAATCCACCGACTTTACTAAGGGCCCCACGTGGCTTCCGGCCCCCTCAGCACCCGCAGTTTTTCATTGTGCACTGTGTGCATTGCTCTTGCCTGTATTTGTCTTACTAACATGCAGACTATGTCTGTGAATTAGCAGCCCGCTGGCTCTGCGGTCCCAGGGCTCGTGGCCTCAGTTTCCCCCATTTTATGATAGAATTCAGCATCCAGACTCCCCTGAGCCCTCAGAGGCCCATGAGGCTCTAGGAAAGGTGGCTGCTGAGCCAGCCACACATAGGCAGGAGGCAAGGGAAGGCTCTATTGCTTGTTGCAGCTGTCCCCTGGAGGAATGGCAGCCCAGCCGGCCTTGGCTTTGATCTCTGGTGATTAAAACCAACTCCCTCTGGGTGGGCGGCTCCCCCTTTGAGGATGCCCTCCCTCCTGGTCAGCAGACATGGAACAGAGTGTGGTTGCTGTGTCCAGTCTGGTCTTGATTCCAAGACAGCTGTGAAGTGCCCAGCTCTGGTCATGGCAGGCCTGGAGATAACAGTCCAGGAGCCTGCATCTCTTCTCCTGATCCCAGCTGGTCCCTTCTTGCTCTGGACAGCAGCTGGCGCTTTAGGCTTCTCCACTGGGGTTCCTCAACCTTCTCTTGGGCAATGCCAGCCTGTTTGCCTGCTTATGCTGCCCAAGAAGGCAGGTGGTGGGGTGTCCAGTCCCTTCCCACTGCTGGCTACTAAGTGCTTCTCTTTGTAGGCAGGCCACTGCTCTGTGAGGAACCTTGACTCTCTTAGAACATATGAGAAGCAGACATTGGGTACGAGCTGTGACTACACTCTGCTCTGTGTCTAAGAGGCAGCAGGGTGTGTGTGTGTGTGTGTGTGTGTGTGTGTGTGTGTGTGTAGAGGGGGTTGGGTATGGGTCTGTATCACAGTCTCTTCTGCACAGGTTAGGGGTACCCCAGAGTGTGTCCACCCCGTGGCATAGGGAGCCATGGATCCTCTGGCTTGGTGTCTGGAGGTGGTCTACCACTGCTCCTGGAGAAGGAGGCTGTGAAAATTGTCATACTGGGTGTTTTCTGCTTCCTTTTGGGGCCACCACAGTCCTCGTGGGCAGGTCTTAGCCATCCCCATGAGAAGCAGGAAATCTAGGTTCACCTTTCCACATCGACAAGCATGTGGGCACCACTAGGTTTCTCCAGGGTGGAAACTGCAGAGCGAGAAGGGAAGCAGGAGTTGGGTGGGTGGTGTGGTGAGAGGAAAGAGCTTCCCTCAGCTGAAGTTTTTTCTTTATTTTTGACAATTTCCAATATGCATATCCTTCCTCAACATGCCTTCCTCCCAACTTCATCATTAAAAAGAATCCTACCAGATTTTTGTTTTTTAAAAAAAAAGATGTATTTTATTTCTTTATTATGTGTAAGCACACTGTAGCTGTCTTCAGACACTCCAGAAGAGGGCATCAGATCTCATTACGGATGGTTGTGAGCCACCATGTGGTTGCTGGGATTTGAGCTCAGGACCTTTAGAAGAGCAGTCAGTGCTCTTAACCGCTGAGCCATCTCACCAGCCCCCATCCTACCAGATTTTTAATATGAAGATATCCAAATATAGAAAAGCAAAAGCTTGACGAGCAGGATAGACCGGGATTAGACCCCCTTGCCAGCTATCTTGCTTCCCACAGTTAGTCTTAGTAAAAAAACCAAAACCAAAACAAACAAACAAACAAACCAACCAACAAACCCCTGGGTTCCAAAATATAAAAATACTTGTCATGACACACTTGAATGAAAGACCACATTCACATGACCTTTGTGCATTTTTACAAATTCGATTCATTTCTTTATTTAATGCGTGTGTCTGTGTGTGAACACATGTGCGGAGGAGGTCAAAGGATATCAACAGACATGAATTCTTCCCTTCCATCGTGTGAGCTCCATGGATGGAAAACAAACCAGCGGCAAGTGCTTTTGGCCTGCAGAGCCATTTTCTTGGCCCTTCATATAACTTTTATTATATAATACTATCATATTATTTTATTGTAAGATATTGTTGTGTCTAATTTATACAATAAAGTCATCATAGGGACATATACAAGGGTACATACTGAGCACATAATATCTATGCACGATGTGCGATGGGGCGGGAGGGCTTGGTAGGTATCCTTGGTGGATGTGGGTGTGACCCTAGTAATGCTCACATGCTGTTGTAGGGTGCTGCCCTCAGCCTAATGGGTATTACCCCCATGAGGGCAACAGTGATTCCCTTCAAGAGCGGTCACCATGTGCTGATGTTCCCTCACAGCAGGAGGGATGGGGGCCATGGCACCCTGTCCTAGATCTGTCCCGCACCTCCTGGCTATGTGTGTAATTCTGTCCTCGCTGCATGTGGTCTTGTGGCCACAGGAAGTGTTAGAGCATGGGGGGTATGGAATGGTAACCAGAGGAGACCCCCATCCTTTATGCCCTTATGGGGAAGTCACCACCTGATCTGGATGGAGTAAGACTTTTGGTGGGGAGCTGCACCCACTTGTCTGGTTGCATGGGTGGGACTTTGGTGGAATTACACTTTGGTTTGTCTTTGGGTCTTCTGCAAGGAAGGGTAGATATGTGCCTACATATTTATAGGGAAAGAGTTCCCATGAAGCACAGCCCACACCCCAACACATGTAAAGCCTTGCCTGTCCCAACTCACTGTCTGTGTACACACATATCTACATTGTTTGGAAGTAAGCTTCGGGCGCTGCCATCCTTAAATACTTCAGTGTGCCTTTCTGTGGGCAAGGGTATTACCCTCTTAACCACAAACCAATTGAGGGAAATTAACAGCAATCGGAGAGGGGGGGGACCCAGGGGTTGATAGGACATCACTACAGTATCTCAGTTTGAAACCTGAGGCTTTACTGTTCACTGGAAGCCTCCCTTTGGTTTCGGTCCCCTGCTGCCCAGCAGGAGGACGACAGACAGATGCTTGGGTTTGGGAGTCCAAGCGGAGGCTTACAAGAGCTGAGGCTGGCTGGCACACAGCAGACTCTCAGCTGTGCCTCTCAACTGAGTAGAAAGGGAACTGTCCCCAGCAGAGGCGGGTCCCCAGACTGTTGTTCTAACTGTCTTCTGTCAGCAGAGAGGAGCCAGTGGGAGAGGGAGCCTTCCAGGGCCTGGAGCTGGTTTTGATTTCCAGTGAGACTTAGGCTGATTAGGGTCCCCCCGACCCCCCCCCCCCCCGGGACCATGGAGGCTGAGTTTAGATAAGCTACAGCAATGGCCTCCTCTTTGACCCCTGTGGTGGGAACCTGAAGATGGCTTGGGACACATGGAACAAGGTCAGAGTTCAAGCATCCAAATGCTCTTCTCTCAATTCTCAGACCTTCCAGTTATGATAGCCAAGAGTCCTCAGAATCTCCCATGGGCCCTTCTTACCTGAGGCAGCATGGCAGGGCCGTCCACCTGGTCCTCCATGTTCACCTTGACAAGGCTTCACGCCTATAGGTGTGTCTCCACTACTGTGTGGCTGTGTTTCTCACAGGTCTGAGAGAGTGGCCGGCATGTGCCCGCCTCTGTTCCCACGTGTAAGAAAAATTATTGTAGTGTATATCTCTATCTATATATGTGACCATTTGGGGTGCATATCTGAATGGGTCCCTGTACAAGAACATGGACCTGTGTGGTATTACAAGTAGGAAAATAGGATTTGAGTCAATGGAATAGATTTCATCTTTTAAAAGGGAGGAATTAAAAAAAAAATAGTGCAGGGTGTACTTGGAAGGTAGAGGCAGGAGGATTTGAGCTAAAGTTCTTCCTTGGCTACACAGCCAGTTTGGAGCTAGGCTGGGATATATGAGACCATGATTGTTGTTGGTCTTTAGAAAGAAAAAAAATCTTTGATGGACGTTTCTGTATGCGGCTAGGAAACTTTATTCTAAGTGAGCCAGTCAAAGAAGCGTAGAAGCTGAGGTCCCGGGAAGGCAGAATGGCAGTGGCTAGGATGGGGAGGTCCCGAGAAGGCAGAATGGCAGTGGCTAGGATGGGGAGGTCCCGAGAAGGCAGAATGGCAGTGGCTAGGACGGGGAGGTCCCGAGAAGGCAGAATGGCAGTGGCTAGGACGGGGAGGTCCCGAGAAGGCAGAATGGCAGTGGCTAGGATGGGGAGGTCCCGAAGAAGGCAGAATGGCAGTGGCTAGGAGGGGGAGAGGGAGACAAGGAGTGTTTCCTTAGAGTTTCATTTTGGAAGATGAGTTCTGGAGGTGGGTACAGGAAGAGCTGTGCAGCCCCGTGTTACTGGACCGTATTTAAGGCCACTAAGAGGGAAGCCCAATTAAACAAAACCGTATCGGTGAGATCTTGGTGTCCTGGCCACTGTTCTTCCAGGCTTCCTGTTTCAGAAGGATGGGGTGCCATCTCCTGCTCCTGCGCCCCTGGGGAAACATGGCTCAGTGCTGTTCTCCAGGAAGGCCAGATCATTCTCAGTCCCAGAGACACTGCACTGGAGCGGAAGGCCAGCTTTGAGGACCGTGAGGGTTCCTGGCCTCCGAGACCCATGGCTTCTGCCTTTGGAAGCTTGTCCCCTCCAGCCAGCCACATTAGAGGCATTTTGTCAAAGGAGAGAACCTTGATGAAAAACTGTTTTATGAAACCCAAACTCGGGCGTGTTGGCACGTTCCAGTGTGTCAGAACGTGGGGCCATAAATGTTAAAGTATGTTGTTTATTATTATGTACAGCGGATTTCTTTATGATGACAGTCTTATTTAAAAGTTTGTCACAGTCACTGTAGTTCTGTGCGTGTGTGTCAGCGTGCACACACACATACACACACACACATACACATACATACACACACGAGTGTGTGGTGGTTCTAGAAGAATTCTAGAGAGGAGTGATGTTTTAAAGGACCGTGAGGAAGTCAGCTTTTATTTAAAAACTGGAACAAAACAAAGTTGGTCCTCCTGAGGCCCAGCCCCTCTGTTGTCAGGGGTCTTTGTGGCATGCTTGGGGGGGGTTCTGGCCATGGAGCTTGGGCAGGTGGCTACTGATGGTGACCAGAGTCAAAGGGAGCTGCTGCCACCTGGCTGGTACCTTGGTGATATATGCTCAGACCCCTGCCTCCTTGTTTGGGTGGCTGCTACCTGTTAGAGTCTTTCCCTTTGGGAGTGTCTGATGAGGGTGGGTTCAGTGCAGCTCTTAGCACCCTGAGGTTTGTGAGTCCTGGGAGGAACCTGGGAGCTACCCCACAGCTGGTCCAGAAACTTGTCGGCTGGGCAGGACTGCTTCCCCCTGGGGCTGCATGAACACAGGCTAGATGTTCTCCTGGTCTGGGTGCTTTGGAGGGAATGCTTCACCTACCTCCAAAGGCCTGTCTCCCAAATACACAGGGCTTGGCCTGCCAGGCTGCTACAAGCATCTCTAGGTCTGTCGGATCACTGTGCTTGCCTCTTTCGGTGGATGATGAGACTAAAGAATGGGCTCTTCCCTGTGGAGGCGATTCCTCATTTCAGGGCTGTGATGGGTGGAGGATGGGGGCAGAGCCCTGTGCTGATCAGAGAGAGCTAAGTGGTCCTGGCCACACCCAGGCACTTTTGTAAAGCCTGGGCCAGTCTGTCTTCCCTGATGTGTGGGTGTGGGTGTGGGTGTGGGAGTGCCTTTAAGCTCCTGGTCTGTACTCCTGGCCTAGGTTAGTGAAACCCAGCTTGTGCTTGGCTTTCTTTTGGGAAACCAGCTCCTGGTGGCAGGACAGTGACTATAGTGGAGTCTGCAAGAAGGGGAGGCATGGGGTGGGGTGGGGTGGGGTATGGAGGTGCAGAGCAGTTTCCAGGCTCCTTTGTGAGTAGGGCAGAGGCTGCGGCTCTGATCAGATCACATAGCTCTTTTGCGGAGGAGCTTTTTTTCCAGGCTGAGGTTGCTGGGACCGGGGACTCGGGACTCGCTCGGGTCACAGTACTTCAGTCTCAGGCGCCACCTCTGCCGCTTCCCCCAACAACCTCAGGCACCACATTTCTACCTTTGTGCATAGATATTTTTGGGAAAAAGGAACTGAGGAGGCCGGCCATGAGCTAGTTTAGGTCCTTCTCCCCCTTATGGCCTGGAATCACATGGTGCACTCCCCACGCCCCTGAGCGGTCACCTTGCTGAAACGCTTTGAACAATGACAAGGCATGTGTAGGGGAACAGAGACATCAGATAGAGAGCTTGGTGTCAGCCCCTGTCTGGCTCCAGCCACTTCTGTCCTGAAGCTTCCCCAGCTGCTGACACCACCTTAGCTCCTGGCTGAGCCTCTGTCAAAGGATAAAGAAGCAAGCGTATTCTTTTTAAGTTGCACAAAAGCTGTATGCATAATTAATGTGCAATAAGTGTGAGCGGCTGGAAATTAACTAAATGAAAAAATGAATATACTTAACTGAGAAAATTTAATTTTGCCCTCCTTCTTTGCCTTTCTCCCCCCTCTCCCTCCCCCTCCCCTGCTCTTTCACAACTTGGCCTATTCCCTATACTCCCGGAGCCCACTCAGATCTTGCCAAGGGAGCCAGGAGGAGTGAGGGAGCACACACTGTGAAAGCTTTGCCTGCTGACCTCACCAGGGAGTCTCCACCAAGATTAGTTTAAAGCCAGAGCCCCAGTGGGCGACTTGCAGCTCAAAGTCCGAGAGTGCTATGGGGGCTATGGGGGTGGGGGTGGGGCCACGGCTGGGGTTAGCCTGTGGCACAATTGGAATTCTTCCTTGGGGGACCTTGTTGAGTGATTTGTTTAAGGATTTGGTGGGTATGATTTTGGAAAAACACAGAGCCAGTCCATCACGGTATTTAAAATTCTTAAAATGAATTTGGTGCTTAAAAGGCCAGAGTACTAAATACATTTACCTATGTTCAAGCACAATATCACAAGCAGCGAATCCACAGTGCCTTTATTTTTCTAATTTTTTTTAAAGGGTAAGACTTTTCTAGGTGGCGAGATTTCCCAGTTGGCAGAAAAGGAACGTGGTGACATATTCTTATTACTGAGTGAAGCCTCTTAGAAACACATTTGACTTCAAGAAACAACCCATCCACACAATGAGAGAAAGAGAGAGAGGAGAGAGAGAGAGAGAGAGAGAGAGAGAGAATATGAGACTTTACCAATAGCTACTTAAAAATCTAATTTATTGCCCACAGGTAACAAACAACAATATGTGAAAATATCAAACCCTTGGAAAGAAATCGCTGCCCACCGTCTCCCTTTCATGCCTGCTTCTGCTCTCATTCTGGCCCCAGTTGTATGTGCAGATAATTATCAAATCAGTAGCAAGATTGAGAGATGACGAGATGGCACCCACAGCTGCTCTGTTCTCGTCTCTGTCTCTGTCTCTGTCTCTCTGTCTCTCTCTGTCTCTGTCTCTGTCTGTCTGTCTCTCTCTCTCTCTCTCTCTCTCTCTCTCTCTCTCTCTCTCTCTCTCTCTGTGTGTTTCCCCTCTGTGTTCAGCTAGCTGGGTTCATTTACAATAAGAAAAGGTGTAATCCATACAGCTGTGCACATGCTGGCGGCTCTGCCCAGGAACCTGGTTCTGCAGCTGAGTGTACACGTGGCTGGGGACCATTGCAAGCTGTAAATAACTAGGACTGTGACTGTGGACACCACTGGCCGGCTAGGATGCCGGCTCCACCACAGCCCAGCTGGCAAATTTGGCTGCGCCTAGGAACAGGTGGCCTGCAGGAAGCCGAGGACCTGCAGCCGCAGGCAGGTCCTGCAGCCTCCACAGATCTGCCTGATTCCTGCCTGTGCTTTGTATGAGGACATGGCTGGACTCCACACTCACACCTCTGCACTAAACAGTCTGATCTAGGACTGCGAGTCTGCTAGCCTTGTCAGGGCAACACCACCCCATACTCAGGTGCTCGTCACTGCAAACAGGGCTCACGGCTGTTCTTGGATGGCTCTCGGTTCCATTTGTATTGATCACAGGGATATGTCTCATTTCCTGTGTGACAAATAAGGCCATCTGGGAACTGACTAGTGGCACTGGCAGAAAGACATCTGTTTGCACAGTGATCTGGGGGACCCTGAGCTGGAGCTGTCGTGACAGTTTTGAGGTTGAGGCAGAAAAGCTGTAGCTAGGATGTGGGATCACAGGGCATGGACCGAACATGGAACCTTGATCTATCCAAGAGTTAGTGATGTTTCTAGGCAGCACATCATTCTGCAGATGATGGAGAAAGCACTCGCCTCAGTTCTGCTGAGGAGGGCATCAAAGAGTAGAGCTGTCTCTAAGGCCGGTCACTGAAGATGGACGACCAAAGGAGAGGGTGGTGGGTGGTGAATGGCACATTGGCACCTTTGCTAGTAAACAGTGGTGGAATGTTATTCACATATGAGTCTATTTCCAGCACATCCATTGAACGGGATGGCTTGCGGACTTAGCAGAGAGATGGAGATGCCACCCTACCATATATTATTAAATGCAAATGTAAGCTGCAGAGATGTTCACTAGCCGTGTTCCGTATGTACTCCAGAGGACGTGCACCTATCTGCTGGTCTCTACCTTCTGGAGGTGGGGGACATGAGAAATTGTCCAAAGCTTACCTGGAGGACAAGAAGAGGAGGCTGAGGGCAGGCTAGCAGTGGCACTGACTCTTTCATAGCCTTTGAGCCATCTCAGTGCCACATGGCGTGTGCGTGTGGCAGATGGCAAATAGGTAAACATTTAAAGCAACGATTAAAATGTCACAAAGCTCTCCTTTCTAGGTAGCGAGGTGTTTAGCAGGCTCCATGGGCAGACAATTCGGGGCCTTCATCACTCGGCCTCAGTTTCTTCATCCGTCAAGTGGAATGGCCCCGTAACAATAGTATTTACATCTTTGAGACACAAACATAGCCTGGAGGAGTCAGTAAACGCTGTGTGTTTTATAAACAACACGTAAATCAATCTTGGCATAGTAATCCTTGTATTGACTAGTGCGTCCCTTTAGTCGTACTGGAAGAGACCTTAAAAATAGCTGCGTGTGCTCCAAGTTGGAAACGGAGATCGCAAAGGGTGATGCTGTCCATCTGGGGGACTGGCTCACTCTGTGGTCCATGCTGGGTTTGCTGGGTGGATCTGACACTTTATTTCTGAACTGGTAAATGGTCTTCCATGTCTCTGTATACACAGGCAGGTGACCTAACGGAATTAAGCTTATTGGTTTAATTCCTTTGGGCCCCCTTGGCAAGGGAAGAGCAGCTGGGTGAATATTTTAATTAAGCACTGACACCCAGAAGTCAAAGTGTCGGGTGGTTCCATCGGCAACTGCTCAGGGTTTGGGGTTTTAATCAAGTGTGCCTTCCGATTCAAAATTCTTCCTGGGTAGAAATATGTCATTAGGCGTCCAAGATTTCCACTGGGGGGGGGGGGGAGAGAAGAAAACAAAACACAACTTGACTGTATTTTCTCTAGAGAACGACACTATGATTCGATTAGCCTTTTTCCTTGACATTTTGCCCACTTTATTAACTTCTGCTCTGCTTTTAGGCAGGCAACTACTGTTTTACTTCCCTGAAGAAGCACATAATATTATAATTCAAGTGTCAGGACAGATTAGGTTAAACGAACTGTGTAATTCCCGAAGGAAAACAAACTTCAAAACGGACGCGGCTAGCCTTGTAACACACCACGGATTGCATTAGCGTCCAGCCAGCGAGCCCGTCACCTAATGTGCTAAAGTTGGCTCTGATGTCCCCTTCTCTCTGCAAGGTGAGAAATTACTTAGCTAACAAAATATTCCGTTTCCCCCCCAACCCCTCTTTGCATTCTTTCTTTATGAGATCCCGAATTGTGACATTCGCACCGAAAAAAAAATCTCTGCGCTTATTTGTGAAAAATGTATATTAAAACCAAAACCCATCACATGGAGAGAAGTCCCAGATGGTTTTATTCACAAGCAGTAGAATTAATGGCCTCTCTTCTCTTTATAAATATTAGAAGCAGATGAGTTCATTAGGATTGTGCCATAATAAAGAAAACCTGCTTATTCTGACAAGACAGCCACTTATCTAATCTATCTACCGAGTAACAAAGCTACTTCCGGCCTGTAAAACCCAGCGGACTCATCGGCGTTACCTGCGCTGTTTCGAGATTAATGAAAACCACGCCAGTTCCACATTCTGCAAAAGAAAGGTTTCGGGTGGCAGTGGTGGAGCAAAGATGGAATTCAAGGGATTTCTTTCTTTCTTTCTTTCTTTTTAAAATGTGAGTGATTTTGAAAAGCGAGGGTTTTGAAATGTTTACTTTGTGGTGGTTTGAAATTTTTACATCTTTCAACAAAGAGGCCCGAGAAGTGAAAACACGTGAAAAGAGTTTCTGAAAAGCACGATTCAGCAGAAGTTGGGTGAAGCTGCCGAGGGTCCTTTATCCGGGGCAATCTGTGCGCGTCACGGGGTAGGGGAGGCCCAGAGCTCAGCCCCACTGGCCCACCCGAGCCCGCCCGAGGCCCGGGCTCCCTCTTCAAAGCGCAGTTGGAGAAGCGTCTTGGGAGGGAATCGGACACCTCGCTCTGGGGACCTTTATGCCCAAGCACTGTCGCCTGATGTGGTCATTTCGTTAGTCATGGGAAGCCCAGAGAATTTCTGTTTGTGCCTCTTTCCACACTTATTAAGCAAGAAGTGGGAGGCCGACATGAGAAACCAAAAGATGTTTGTGGTCCCCTGGGCTGCATCTCTTGGGACCACAGCTTATCCATCACTGCAGAGGCAATGCGGAGAAATGGAAAGAGTCAACTGTGCCCAGAGGGGTTGAAAGTGAGCACTCGGGGGCTCCCTGTCTGCTGTATCTTGGCTGGGCTCCCGTGGAAGGGCGTGGGCTCATCGTCTGAGAAGGGAATGCCTTTGGGGGAGCCAAGCCACAGCTTAGGAAGATCGGCATGTCACCAGGTTCGGTTGGCTCATTATGTAGCTCCCCCCACTTTCCCTAGCGAGGGACCAGCAAGAAGCTGTCATACAGAACTCGGGCACCTGTACAGACCTGTCTCTGCTGTGGGAGAAGACCAAGATGGAAATAATCTCTTCCTCTCTTCTTCTCATCCCCCCTACGCCTTACAATACTAGGGTTGGAATCTAGTATTTCATACTTACTAAGCAAGTGCTTTAAGCACTGAGCTGTGTCCTCCCAGCCCAGAACTCTAGGTTCTAAGCAGCTCCTTTAGATCACCAAGCCCCAGTACCTCCACATCATGCCAGAACCTGCATCTCGCTGGCTGTCCTGTGTCTTGTTCTCTTCCTCTCGGGGCTGCAACACTCCCAGAGGCCCAGGTGGAATTCTGAATTGCGAGATCATCAGACTGGCCCCTCGTGCCCCAATCCCACATGTAATCAAACTTCTGGGCAGATTTTTTTTTTTTTTTTTTTTTTTTTTTTTTTTTTTTGAGGGAAGCAACAAGTTTGAGCCAAGACCCCATGATTGAAATTCTCCAATAAATCCCTCCCAGCTGAGCCCTGAGGGTCTGTAGCTAGCTTTAGCAAGGAGGGATGGTGCCAAGGGTTTCTTTTTTCTTTTTTCTTTTTTTTTGCAAACTTCAAACGGGACCTGGGGTTGTGGGGGTGGAGGAGGGCTGTGCTGAGAGAGGAGGCCACAGACCAAGGGCTCAGAGTTAATTAAAGAGCCTGTAGCTTACACCTATAAAGTCAGCCTTCTCTGTGCATTAAAACCCTCTGCTTGCTTTCTTGTAGGGCCACCTCTCGTGGTGAGTCTGGAAGTAGAACTAGACTCAAGCCATACTGTTTGATTTTTGTTTGTTTGCAGCTCCTGGAAGGGTCTAGCCAGAGCACTTTGCCCTTCCACCAGGAGCTAAGACTGTGTTCAATTGCTTTATTAAACATTGAGGATCTACAGTTTCCCAAAGTAGGCCTGGGCACATCCCTCGGGATGTGTGGGCCACCACCTCCCCCATTTGTCAGGCAAGGAAAGTGAGGTTCAGAGAGGCAAAGTGACCAACTGAAGAGTGTATTGTGATGGGGAGAAGTTAGGACTAGAACGCATAATCTTCTGTCAATGGCTAGGGCAGGGACCAACAAGGGACATGCTGCCCTCACCCCAGCCCTGCCCCCTTGCACTGCCGGTGACATTCAATCAGGTGCTGGTGATGCCTGGCCCAGCAAGCCGGGCAGGGCCTCCTCAGCCTCCCAACGACAAATGGTTCTCGTTTGAAAGGGAGGTTATAAAAACACGTGCCCAGAGACACTGTCAGGGAAGGGGGATTAATCTCACTCCAGTCAAAGACCATATTCCAAATATTTTTCTGGGGGTAGGAGGGAGTGGGGGCAGGGAGCAGCCCTATCTGGGAAGGCAGTCAGGTTCCTGGGGTGCCCCACAAGCTGGGCTCCAGGAGGCAAGTTATGATGCAGAACAGGGAGGCCGGAGGTTACATGTATGGACCTGGTGAGGCTGGGTCCAGTCAAGACCACTGCTTGGAGGCACAGGGCCTCAAGGCTGGCTCTGCAGGCGGTCGCCAGGCTGGCTTGGATGCTCACACTGTGTCCGGGGTCTTGGCTGTGTTTCAGGGCCCCGTGAGTTGCTGAAGGAAAGGATTAGAAGCCTGAGACATTTTTATTTTCTGGGTGGTGTCAAAGGCTGAGTGTTTTCTCCTGGCCTCTGGAGCAGAGAGGACCCCAAAGACCAGCCTGGGGGGGGGGTTCTTGCCTCTATGCCTTTTACCTGGACAGGAGTCAAGTCACCCAGAAGTGCTAGCTTTTCAGCTCTCAGGCTTAGGGATCTAGGTCCTTATGTGACTCTGGGATTCCAGGCATAGTCTCTTAGGGGTACAGGCCTGAGGTTTCCAACAGTCCTGTTTATTGAGGGTATAAAGGTCTATAGTGGTTTGTAATTTGTTTATCCATACCCTGGAAATAAAAAAAAATCCTTGGAAGGATTTTTATTGAGCCCATTTTCCAACAGGGTAAATTGAGTCCCAGGGATGTACGGGTGGAAACCAAAAAGCAGAGACATGTCTGTTCAACCTAAACATCTTTTCAAAGTAAGGACAGTTAACTGCTCATTTCACTGATGCAGAAGCTGAGGATCAAGAATCCAACTTGCCCTGCTGGCAAGGGGTGGGACTCTCCGGCAGTGAGGACGGGGACTCCACAGTGGGTTGGCATCTTTCCAAACACATGTCGGCAGCATGCAGACAGCGGATTTGTCTTCCATCTGTTAAAGAAGCCCCGTGTTGCTTGGCTTTCTGCGTGAGAAGTCCTGAGAGCCCAAGATTCATGGTAGCGCATGTGAGGTCAGAAACATCTCCATGGGGGCTCCTGAGGGCTGGCACCAGGCCATGTGTGCTTAGCCCAGAGATCTAGTGTGTCCCAACTGGGAGCAGTGGGCCCTCGCCCATGCTATCCAGTGCTAGAATAGTCCTCATTTTATAGAAAAGGATCAGAAACCAACCCCACAGCTACTTGAGAGACTGGGTTGGTTCCTATACAGCTGTGAAGTGCCTCTTCTCTGGGGACCTAAAAGGGACTCCTGGTACTTTAGGGCCCACTCTGGAGCCTCCTTTAGACAGTAGAGTCCTGTGCTGGGGTCCTGCAGTTTTGGGTAAGTCTATCTGATTTCAGTTTAGCTTGAAAATAGATTTCAAACAGGAGCTGGGATTGTCTAGCAAGATGGGCTGGTGAACAGAGAGTACCTGTGTGCATAGGTGTGTGTGGGGGAGTCACGGATCTTATCTCTCCAGACCTCCCTCCTACCCACAGTGGAGGGGTCAGGAATTACCTCAGTGGTCAGTCAGTGTCTTCTTCTGGACAGCCCATTCCAGCACTCTGTCCTCTGTCCAAGCAGACAACGGGGCCTGACCTCACTTGTTCCATCAGGAAAATCTTGGAGTGGCTGACTGTTATTACCCTGGAGTTCCTGGGTCTGGGTCACATTAGGAGTGGAATGATGGCATCCCTTACCATCTCCAAACAGCATCCAGACAGTACCTCCTTCCCCTTGATATGTGTTTACCCAGGGATGGCCACCATCTTGGGCCAGCTCCCAAGCTCAGGGCACACCTCCATTCTCCAGGAAGCTTCCCCACTCAACCCCACCTGTCTTGGAAGAAATGAATTGTCAAGATAACATTTATTTTGAAACTATTTGGGAGGACAAGGAGATTAAAAAAAAACTGGTATGGAGAGTGCATGTGTGTGTATGTATGAGTACATGTGCATGTATATATGTGTGCACATGTACATGTGTGTATGCACCTGTGTGTGCACATGTGAGTGTGCTTGCATGTGGTATGCCTATGTGTGTGTGTTCTCCTGGAAGCCAGCAGAGAGTATCAGATCCTTTGGAGCTGGTCTTATAGGTGGTTGTAAGGTGCCTAACATGAATGCTGGGAACTTAGGTCCAGTCCTCTGCAGGGGCAGTAAATGCTCGTCACCACGGTCATTTCCCCACCATCTCCCTTTGTTTCTAACATTAGCAAGGTCTTTCTGTGTGTGTAGCCCTGGCTGACCCAGAGTGTGCTATGTACAGCAGGCTGGCCTCAGACTTGCAGTGACCCTCCCTCTCAGCCTCTGGAGTGCAGAGATCACAGATGTTGCACCCTGTGCCTGGCAGGCAAAGATTCTTAAATAAGCCATAGAAGACTCTAATTGAAAAAGAAAAGATGGATCAGTGACCCAGTCTATTACTACATATTCACAAGCAGAACCACCAAGGTGGAAAGTAAGCTTCAGGGATAAGTTTCTGCACATAAACATGGTAAAGGAGTCCCTGCGGACGGGTAGAAACCAGGAACTCATTGTGGCAGCGTGTGCTCTGAGCCTTGGAGGACCACCTGAGCTGAAAAGTTCTAGGCTACCCTGGGCAACAGAGTGGGACCCTGTGCCCTGAAGAAGCAGAGTAAAGCAAAGAAGGTCAGGTTTCCCTTCCCCTGCAAATGGGTGAAAGATTTTTTAGGCCTGAGCAGACGTTATAAGAATGACCTGTTACATTCGAACATGAGCTCAGCCCCATTTGTCAGGAGAGTAACACAGGGTACAATCACAGCAAGACACAAATTCAGGCTGACTAAAACCCTGTGTGACCCAGAATTGTTGAGGAGATGGGGCTCTGGGACCCCATGTTCACCCTCTGTCTTATCATGGCGCCGCTACTCCAGGGTCATACTGCTTTTAGCTTGGAAGAACACTTTAGCGCAGTTCCAGCTTCATGGAGCAAGCACTTCTTCTGAAGTTCACACACAGTTCTTGCTTCTTATTAACATCCTTCAAGAGTGTGGTGACGTGGGTTTTTTTATTGGTTTGGTTTGGTTTTGGTTTGTTGAGACAGGGTTTCTCTTTGTAGCCTTGCCTGGCCTGGAACTTGATCTATAGACCAGGCTAGCTTTGAACTCACAGAGATCCTCCTGCCTCTGCCCCCTGAGTGCTGGGATTAAAGGTTTGCACCCTACCCCCCACCACGACTGTTTTTTTTTTAAGATTGATTTTTATTAAGTTGTGTGTGTGTGCGCATATGTGCACGCGTGTGTGCATGTGCATGTATGATGCTCATGGAGGTCAAAGGTGTTGATCAGATCCCCTGAGATTACTGATGGCTACCTGGTGTGAGGGCTGGGAACTGAACTCCAGTCTTCCCAAGAACAGAACAGCTTTTAACTACTAAGCCCACTCCCCAGCCCCTGGCACATGGTCTTCATTAGCTGTGCAGTATCTGTCTGGAAGAATGAATCCTCTTCAAAACATGTTTAGGGCTGGGGATATATAAGTTCTACTTATATAAAAGTTAGAAAAAAGTTAGAAAAGTTCTACTTGCCTAGCATTCTAGAAGTCTGGGTGACATATATACACATGCCAGAATCATCTAAGGTTGGGCTGGTGAGATGGCCCAGTGCGTTAAAGGTGCTTGCTGCCAAGCCTGATGACCTGAGTTCAATCCCCAGGCCCCTCATGGTGGAAATGGTCCTCTGACTTTCATATGCATCTTGTCACTAATGTCCACAAATAAATGTAAAAACAGTTTGAAAAAGCTTAGCACAGATTTCTATTCCTTATTACACACTTTAGCATTTTAGGATAACTGTCAAATGCTAGTAGGATTCTCACATGAATTTTTCCATTTTGAAACTTTATGATTTTTTAAATTGCATAATTCTTTTGCTGACTTGAACTGAGCATATTAGAAGGGAAAGACAGCATTTTTGCACCAATTTAACAAGCAAATAATCACCAAGAGCCTATTTTATGCTAAAATGGCTCTGGTTGTAGAATCTAAGATAAGGGTAACAATTCTTGCTTTTACAAAGTATAAAATGGTTTTAGAATGTTAAGGTTGTAACATAGGATATTTTCAAGACTGAAGAGATGGCCCTGCAGTTAGGAACACTGGCTGTTCTTCCAAAGGACCTGGGTTCAATTCCCAGCACTCACACAGCAGCTCACAACCACCTCAAACTTAAGTTCCAGGGAATCCAATGCCCTCTTCCCTCATCTGGCCTCCATAGGTCCCAGGCATACGAGTGGTACAGACATACACGCAGGCAAAACACACATATGTGTTACGATAATAATACAAAATCAGGACACTTCTGCTAACTTAGACATCCTCTGCTTTCAAGAGAGTTCAGAGTTCTTCACAGACAACTTGCCTTTTGTTAGCCCCCCTACCCCCCCCATACACTATGCTTCTTTGAAAGGCTTTCTGTTTTATTTCCTGGTCAGTTGCCGACTATACGGAGAGAACTCTGTTCATTTCCTGTGGCTGTTTTTATATCTGACACCCTTGCACATCTCTTACACGCTCTAATCATTTGCTGGATCCATTTTGGTTCTCTACACAGATGATTGTATAACAGGGCAGGGACGGCAGCTTTGCCTCTTCCCTTCCAGTCCATCTCCTGCCTCCCCCTTTCTTGTCTTGTGGCGTTGGCTCACGTTCCAAGTGCACCTTGAGGCAATGGTGGTAGCAGGCAGACATCCTTGATTTGTCCTGATCCTGAGGTTGGAGCTTAAGAGGTTCGTGAGGTGTTTATTAAATGTGTCTTCTGCATTGTGCGAGGGGCCTGTGGCCCTGTTTCTTTTAGTTCACTATATAGAGTTCCCAGGCCCCCTTCCTAGCATTGAGTCTTGAATTTAAATACATGATTTATTTTTATGTATGTGAGCATTATGTCTGCATGCATGTTTATGCACCATGTTTGTGCCTGCCACTCACAGAGGCCAGAGTGGGCATCAAATCCCCTAGAACTGGAGCTACAGGTGGTTGTTGGCTGTAGTATGGGTGCTGGGAACTGATCCCATGGTCAGTCTGTATGGATAGGCCTCTGTAAGAGCATCCAGTACTTATAACTGCTGAGCCATCTCTCCAGTCTCCATTAAAAATGGTATTTTAAGATTTTATTTTAAGTGTATGACTGTATTGCTTACATGTATGTGTGTGTACCACATGTACTTGGTGCCCTTGGGGGTCAGAAGAAGGCATTAGATCCTCTGGATATGGACTTATAGACAGTTGGGTCTTCTGGAATGACTGTCCTTAACTGCTGAGGCCTCTCTTTGGCTCCTCTTGCATCCTTGAGATGAAATATAATAGTCATAATTATTTTTGAGTATGTAGGTGGATTCAGTTTTATATGCTATTTCACAGAGAATTTGGTACTCAGACTCCAAAGCAAAACAGGACTTTGATTTATGTGTATTGACTGTCCTTATTTATTTTAGGATCAATTTAAGATGGACAGAGCCACCTTCCTCCTTTTCCTGTGTTCTAGAGTCAGATGTGTCAGAAAAGGCAGGTTGTTTCATATATTGCTCAGTTCTCTGTCCATTACTATAACAACCTGACTGGAGCTAATCAGCTTACAAAGAGAAAAGGTTTCCTGGCTTGTGCTCACAGAGGTTAGCTGCTTTGAGCCTGTGCTGGGGCAGAGCAGAGCCTTTTGCCTCATGAATGGGGGCAAGAGAGAAAGGGGAGGGGCTAGGCTTCCACTATTCACTCTGACCAGTGACCTGAAGACCTCTCAAGAGGCCTCATCTAGCAGACCCACCACCTCCCAAAAGCTCAGCCCCAGCGAGTGAGCGAGCCTGTAGCACATGGGCCATTAGATGGCACTACACATGAGCTCTACATAGCAGCAACCGAAGTAAACTCAGCTGTAGGGTATTTGAGGATATTTTGAGGGTGTGGAAAGAGATCTTTAATATAATAATTGTTTCTCTCTCTCTCTCTCTCTCTCTCTGTGTGTGTGTGTGTGTGTGTGTATGCATGCACATGTGTGTAGCTCTCCTCAGTAGCTGGAAGAGTGTGTCAGATCCCCTGGAGATGGAGTTACATGTAGGTGTGTGTTGGGGACCAGACATCAGACTCAGGTTTTCTTCAAGTGATTCTGTGCTCTCAGCCTCTAAGCTACCTCTCCAGCCCTGTGTTTGTTTTTCTTTTAGTATTTTTATTATTATTTGTGGTTTATTATTATTAATATTTCTACTGGTACTGGGGATTGAACCCATGGCCTCACCCATGCTAGGTAAGTACTCTTTCTTAGAGTTATACCCTCAGCTCCAGTGTATCTAAAAGATTTTATTTTAATTATTGTGTGTTTGTGTGTCTGCCTGTCTATGTGGGAGTATGTCTGCATCTGTAGGTGACCTCAGAGGCCAGAGGCATTAGACCCCTAAAGCTGTAGTTAGTTATAGGTGGCTAAGCTCCCAATGTGCCTGCTTCCTGGTTAGTTTTCTTTTAAAAAATATATTTATCTAATTATTTACTTCATGCATATGAGTACACTGTCACTCTCTTCAGACACCAGAAGAAGGCATCGGATCCCATTACAGATGGGTGTGAGCCACCATGTGGTTGCTGGGAATTGAGCTCGGGAGCTCTGGAAGAGCAGTCAGTGCTCTTACCCACGGAGCCATCTCTCCAGTCCTGTTAGTTTTCTTGAGATAGGGTCCTACCAAATGAGCCCAAGCAGTCTAGAACTTCCCATGTAGCTCAGTCTGATCCTACACTCTTGATCCTTCTGCCTTGGACTGGTTGCTTTGATCCTGTTACGGATGGGGTCCCTGGGGCAGAGGAAGTCTGTTTACCTCACAAGAGCCAAGGAGCAGAGAGACTGAGAGTGAGAGAGAGGTGGGGGAGAGGGAACTCCCACAATTCCCTCTGGTGTACATCCTTGATGACCTTATTTCCTCTGACTTCCTGAAGGTCTTAAACAGGCTGGTAACCAAGCAGCTAACGTGTGGGCTTCTGAGGGCTTTGAAGATCCAAATCTCAACTGGGCAAGTATGGAGCCTTAGACAACTTCATCTAAGCTGCACTTTGAAGTCACCTGCTAGAAGCAGGACCCCTGGGCTTACTGCCTGCCGCAGAGGTTCCTGTTGGATCTCTGGGCTGAGGGTCCACTGTTGGAGTCTGAGGAGCTCTTAAGACTCCAAGTGGCAGCTCAGAATGACTGTCTCGTGCTGCCTCCCGTGGACAAGGGGAATGGGAGATAGACATATCTTAAGCCATCTAAGGGGGTTAGTCAGAGAGTCGAGACCCTCTGAAACTTCTAGGTCTTTGCCTCAGCCCTGCCATTCCCAAGGGCTGCTGTCTGGTCTGGCCACAGCTCCCTAGTCTGAGGTGTAGGAGAGGGGAGATGGGAGCACAGGGTTCAGCAGCCGACATACTTCCTCCATAAACATGTTCCCTAACCTTCTTAATAGTTTCCACCTAAGGCCAGGTAGAAAATAGCAGAACCAGGAAACAGAGTCCTGAGGCTTAGATTAGGTTCTGTGGTTCATTAGCCTCATGCTGTCTTTCTCCCCAGAGCTGGCTGCCAGGGAGAGTATCTGAAACCAAGGTCAGTTACCTATTCCAGCAGTAGCACCAGCAGCCACAGCAGCAGCAGCCACAGCCGCCACCACCACCACCACCACCACCACCATGCCCACCACCATGCCACTGAGGTCTGGCAAGCTTAGAGCCACACCAGGGCCCGGGACAGCAAACCTGTCGAGGCTTATGGTCTCTCTGGGACACATCAAGACTAACACAGAGAGGCCACTGAGGGCCCTTAGGGCACCACTGGAGTCCATCCTTCCCTGACCTCTAACATCTGCTCACAGCTCCTGTCTACCACACCCATTCCACGTGACATACACGAAGAACATTATGGATGCTACCACTTTCTAGACCTGTGGCAGGGGAGAAAATAGACACAGAACCAGATCAGAGTACCCAGTGACATGTGGGTACTCGCCGTAGGCTCTGCTGGCTCAAGGTGGAGAGCCAATACCTTTGCTGCAGCGTGGGGCAAGGCAGGCCTTGAAGGGAGCTTACCAGGCAGAAGAGTGGGTTAATGTGTCCTTGGTAGAAGGAATGGCCGGTGTGGAGACCAGGAGGCATCTCGGAGTCTAGGTGGGGAGTTACCTAAGATTTAGCAGGCCATCAGCAGGACTGAGTCAGATCTGGGAGGAGCACTAGGCCTCTGAAAGACCCAGGCTTCCTTCTTAGGGTGAGGGAGATTTAGGCAGTGAGAGTAGGGGACCCCCTGGGAAGATGGATGAAAGGATCAGAGGCTGGGGTGACTCATCTCTGTGGGGAGGGTTCCTAAGGGAGCTCAGGGGAAGGGTGTTGGGCCAGCCGGTGCTGGAGCCAGAAGAGCAAATGAGCTTTAGATTAAGGATTGTCTCGCAGCTGATCTTCCAGGCCCTGGGACTCTGGATTTGGGATGAGAATGGGACTTCAGCTAATCCTGGATTGAGACCGTAATCTCAGAGGTCACGTTCACCTTCACTTGCTATGATAACACACCCGTAAGCAAAAGTTGTTTATTCTCAGAGGATTCAGATTATAGTAGTATAGTCTCTCAGCTCTGTTGCTTTGGGCTGGGGTGATGCAGATTATCGAGGTAGAGGGGGTGACTGAGAAGAGCCACTCAGGCCACAGTGGCCGGGGAGGAAGGGGAAGGTGGAGACAGGATACAGTACCAAAGGTTGGCCGAAGGACCCCCTTCAAGTAGGGCCCATTTCTGTTTCTGTTGCCTCTCAACAGCTCATCAGATGATAAGCACATCAGTGGGTTGGGGCCTCGTGAGCCTCACACTTGAGGAGAGGCTGTGAGCTGACAGCTAAGATGGTCGCTTCACCTTTGAAGGACATTTGAAATCCAAATCATAGCGGTGCCCACGTGTTTGTGGGTGTCATGGTCTCTGGTGTGGGAGAGTGGGAGGCTGCCAGCTGCCTGCATGGTGGCTAATGAAGGCTAGCAGCAGCATCTGCTTGGGTCCGTGACCCGGCTCCTGGCTTGGCCACCTCAGCATCTTTGGCCTAGGTTGGAGGGCATAGGGACACATTTGGCCCAGGCATCAGGGCTCACTCTGTCTTTTCCCAGTGGTGATTAGGGCCCCAGCCTCCCACGACTCAGGATCACTTGTATTTCCTTCCCAGGGTTCCAGACGCAGGACAGAGGAGAAGGTTTGCATTCTGCACAGGACCCAGAGGGAGGCCTCCATGTCACTTAGCCCTGTGCACAACATGCTTGCCCTCACACCATCTTCCTCCCAAGGGGGTTCCGCAGGGAGGGAAACCTTCATTCTGTCAGATGAGTGCCATTGCTTAAGTGACCCGCAGAGCCAGAACCAGAATCCAGCCCTGGCTCCCCTTGAAGATGTGGGGGAAGGACTTTGCTGTGTGGGGAACAGATCCACAGATGGAAGGCTGGTTTGGAGTGGAGAGTATAGGTCTGAGGTGCCCCTAAGTTTTGGAGAACCAGAGATTACCATTCTAGCTCCTTCCCACGGAGACTGGGGCATGCTAAGCTGCAGGCAGCCAGTGCAGCTGTGAGACCGATCCCTAGATACACAAGTCACAGCCAGGAGGTGAGGGGCGCTGTGATAATGAGACTGCAGGCCCCTCCCAAGGACCCTCCATGTCTGTGGGATCCACAGCCCTCTCTGCAGGTTTACAGAGGCATCTTGTGGCAGCGTGGCAGTCAGAACAGGCCCAAAGCAGGGTAGCTTTGTCCCGAGGCCCAGAGGCAGGACAGCGGCAGATGAAAGAGCCTCTGTATTCTCTTCAGGCCCTGTTGTCCACTTGGGAGCGTCTGAGGGCCAGGGAGGTTAGCGGTTCTGACGCCCTCAAGTCTCCTTCTGAAAGGCTAGGGTAGTAGCTATCTGGCTCCCAGGAGCTCTGGGAAGCAGGAGGGACAGTTTACAGCTGGGCAGAGGGCCTCCTCTGAGGGACACTGACCTCTGGTGGCTTTAAAAATAACAGCAAACTGGGGAAACGAGGTTAAAACAAACATTTATTTAACAAATTATATTAAGATACAGACACACATTGAGACCTCCCTTTGCCAAGCAGTCACCTTGAATAAATACACAGGAAGGCAGCTGTGCCTAAGGTCCTTGACCCAGTGCCACACGGTGGCCCAGCGGCTCACAAGCTTTTGAAGGGGAACAAAGCCTGGTCTCCTGGTGCAGATGCTGCAGTGGCTCAAGGGCTCACATCGAGAGCAGGTGGAAAAGGCCGGGGCACCCGTGGCACCTGAGGGAGCTGGGAGCAGGAACGGGGAGCCCAGCCTCTTCATCAGCCTCTGGGGCTTGGTGGACACTAACCACTTCCGTGAGTTCAGCCCTTCATGGCCCAGCGCCACACCAAGACCCTTTCTACCTCCTCCCTGGCCAGGAGGCTACAAGTGCGGCAGAAGATGCTCTGAGGCTGGAGAGCCCTTGGGTGTGGGCGGGCACACAGGGCAGTCAGACTCTCAGCCTGGCCCATGCCAGGGACCACTGCCACGGCGTGATGGCATCTCCATGGCAGAAGAAAGCCCAGGGGGATGGACACAAAGGCCAGGTGGTTGGCCCAGGGGCTTTGGGGTCAGATTCTGTGTCACTGGCAAGCTTGTAGCCATGCCTCAGGCTCCTCATGTGACAGGCAAAAGCACCCAATGTTGGGCTTGTTTGGGGGATGACAGGAAATGTGCTTAAGACGGCCAAGCCCAGTGGAAGGGAGAGTGTGTGTGCTCAGGACCCCAGTCCCCTGCTGGATGTCCTTCTGACGGAGGGGCTTCAGCATGACCTTGGCCACAGGTGGCCATATGCTGCTGACCACCAGGAAGAAGAGTCATGGTTCTCTCTCATGTTTCCCCCGAGAAGAGCGGGGCTCTCACCTCTCCACATGGCAGAGTTAGGCTGACAGGAATTCTTAGATTTGGTCTTATGATAAATTTGCAAGTGAGTCTGGAACAATACCCCCCCCCCCCCCGCTTGTCACCCATGTGCCATTTCCAAGGCCCTTAGGAAGGAACCAACTTTTCAGAGTGGGGATGGTGGGATAGGGAACTGTGCTCTGGTTAGTCCTTTCAAGAGACAGGTGTGTGCTTGTGGGGACAGCAGCGGTTGTGGGACATGCTGGGAGGGGAGGGGGGACCCACGGGAGAGGTACACTCTTCACGTCTCCCAGAGAATCCTTGTGCTCATCTGACAGTGTGCCTGCCACACAGTACCCAAAGGCCACTCAGTGCTGCTGTGAGCCACAGCTCTACTGCCGGGTCTGGGACTGCCGGGTCCACACAAGGCGGATATGGGTAAGCACACACAATCATTACCATCACCAGAAGACAAGAAACCAGTGGTTGGGTGCAACTTGGAACCTACCACAGACACCAAGTCGTCCGCAACACCTCAAAAGCTAGAAGCTGTTGGTGCTACAACATTCTCAGTCCGGGTTTTTCTTCAGCTAAGTCTGCAGCATCCGTCTGTCCGGAGACTGCTCCAGCTCAGAGCAGGTGCTTTGCCTATCTCCCAGTGGCTGAGTCCTGTGGGAGTGCATGCGTGGGCTACAAAGCGCTCGACCTTTCTCCATGAATCCCCTCACTTGGCTGTCCGGATCACTAACAGGCCCACAGTCTTCAGTTTTGCACTTCCAGGACCTGCAAGAGCTTCAGAGAAGCCACATTCAAGGAAGAGGAGGGTCACCTGGCTCCCTGTGACAGAGGTGATTTTATAACCGAGGGATGGAAAGAGTGGCCAAGGTGGTCAGGAGAGTCCAGAACTTTGTGCCCGACCTTCCCTGTTAACTCAGACAACGGTGATTGCTCCCTCTGTTGGGTCTCCAGCCACATAAGCCACTTGATGTCTCACCAGCAGCAGCAGCAGCAGCAGCAGACACAGGTCCTTGGGAGCCCAGCTTGTAGAGCAGTCTGGGGTCAGTTTATTAGCTCCTTTGAGCACCAGCACTAGATTTTGCTAGAGATGCCTATGTTGACTCAATGGGCCTCTGGGGCACCCACCTTTTCATGACCTTTGCTACCCAGAGGGTGTGGGGCCCAGGGGCAAGGGGTTGATGGGTACCCCATAGGGTGTGCTCACATCTGAGGGAGGAAGCAAGGTGACACAAGGGGTTGATGGGTACCCCATAGGGTGTGCTCAAATCTGGGGGAGGAAGCAAGGTGACTCTTCCTGACACATAGAAATGAAATACCATCAAGCAGAGAGACTGGCTGACTAGGAAGGAACGGTGGTCTACAAAGGGCCTGAGGGTGGGACGGAGGAGGGGCTGGTATAGGCTGGTGAGGTATTTTTGGCCCTGTCCCAGCTCACGCCATCTTGTTGGCTTGTTCTTGCTCCTGATCCTTTTGCACCTTAGATACCCAGCTGTTGCTATAGAGCTGTAACTGGAGAGGTTTGTACCAGCTGGTGAGTAGTTGCCCATGGCCTTTGACCACTTCACATCCACAGATGCTCTGGGGACCAGTGCCATTCAAGCCCTAAAAGCCAATGGTGGCAAAGCAGGGCATGGTAGTGAGGCTGAGAGCTGGGATGGTGGTGACTACTGTTCTCATGGTGACACACAGAGGGGGCAACTTGGCACCTCAGGTTGACACCTGTGAAACATCCTGGCCCAAATTCTGAGGCCTGGGACAGAAGGGCTTTTCAAAACAGCAGCTCCCTGGTGGAAGGTGCCTTCTAGATGGTAGGGTGGGTCTGGCTGTGACGAGTTGGTGCCTCTGTACCGTTCTTCTCAGAGCATACTCTGTGCCAGCTGCCACCAGGTCAGGGCACCAGGCAGAGGCCTATAGAACTGTCGCCTGTCATTGGAAGCTCCACAGATGAGCCCTTTGTGGGGATTGGCACCTGTGGCTTGGCACAGTACCCTAGCAGCCAAGTTCCCATCCAGGTAGGCACCCAGTTACCTCCATAGAAAGGGGGGTTCTGTCTGTGCTCTCTGGATGTCCAGTGTGTGGAATAGGGGAAGAGTCCACGGTTGTCTCAAATGCATCCTAGTCCTGCTGCTCAGTGCCATTATGAAATGCCAGTGTGGGCCACTGGAGCCTGCTGACAGACGAGTGGCGCTTGCTTGCTCCCAGGTAGCTGGGTCAGAGGCCATCAGTGTGTCTTGCAGGGTCCTAAGCGAAGCAATCAACCCTGGAGTCTCCCAGGAGGGAGCTAGTGGCTTTGTGGGATTTCCGTGGTAGGTGATGGTCAGTTGAGGGGAGCCAGTGGGTGTCACTGGGCGGCTGGAGTGTGTGCCTGGGCCCTCACGGGTGACTCCAGGTAAGGAAGGAGTTTTCTTTCTTGGTGGGGTAAGTGGTCATCACACAGGAGCCTCTGGTCACTAATAGCACATACATTAGTCACAATTAAGAACAACGGTCCCGGGGAGGCAGGGAAGTCTTGGCGGGCGAGCTGATGACCACATATGACCAAGCAGCTGCCCAGAGTCTTGTGGCCAGTGAGCAGGGCAAGCAGAACGGGCAGGTGAGGGAGGGAGTGACTCTCACCCCAGCCACCTCATCAGTAGTCTGGGCACCGGGTAGGAGATGTCTTCTCCACCAGGAGGCTGTGGGCTCCTCAGGATTGGGGGATCTGCTGGCACCGGGTAGGGCTGGGTGGGAGCCGAGCTGCTGCGCTTTGCTCGGTGCGGAAACTGTACTCGTACTGCAAGAGAAGGAAAGAGGCAGAGTCAGGCCACAGGACCCTAGAGAAGGCCCCACTGAGCAGAGGGGAGGCTCCTGTTGAGCCTTAGGCAGAGCGACGGCAGGACAGGCATCTAGGCCGGGAACTGGAGCTGGGATAGTGTTTTACTCTGTGTGTAAGTGTGTGTGTGTGTGTGTGTGTGTGTGTGTGTGTGTGTGTGAGAGAGAGAGAGAGAGAGAGAGAGAGAGAGAGAGAGACAGACAGACAGACAGACAGTCAGAGAAGGGGGCCTAGGAAGTGACAATGGTTAGGTAGCTTTCACAATCCCTGCCTATCTCTGCAGGGTGAGACTCTGGCACCAGCAGTGTCCACTACTGGTGCCAATGACAAGCTCACACGAGAATCTTGTGCCACGCTGAGAGGCTCCAGTTGTACCTAAAGAAGGGTCCACTGCAAGGCTCTTGGAGACAGACCCAAGAGTGGGCTCCAGCCTCTCTCAACCCTCAGGTCCTAGGACTCCTTGCTGTGCAGCACCATGACAGCCACCTCAGTGACCCGGGGGCCAAGGGAAGGAAGGGCTTCTGGGCTCTCACAACCCTGCACCCTCTGTGGCTGGTTCTCACGGCACTCAGAGCCTTCCTGGTGGGGACCCCCACAGCTACAGACAGACCAACAGCAACTGGTGATGTGGGGTGTGCCAGCATGTGGGAACCTGCCTTCTGCTGGCCACCCTGCTAGCCTGAGCCAAGAGCCAGTCTATGGAGGACCACCAACTCTTGCAGTGCAGACCCTAATTCTATAGAGTAAATTCTGGCAGCAAAAGGCTCCAGCTCAGTGAAAACTCTGAGGAGACACAGTGTCTGGGGTGGGAGGGGGCCCTGCTGTTCACTTGAAGGCTGGGGCATTTGACATCCAAATGTGGGCATGGGGGGTGCAGGACAGGATTTCTTATCCCAGCAGAGGTGAAGAGGGCTTGTGGGATAGCCTGGGGTGCCCCATTAGGTGAGAGGCATTTATGTTAGTGGTTGCCAAACATGTTCAGTAGATCAGAACTGGTGAGCAGTGGGGGCTCTGGAAATGGTTCCAACAGGGAGGAGGTTGATGAACTGTTTTGAGCTCAGTCACTGTGTGGACACCCACATGGTACTCAGCCTGTGGAGCAGGGTGTGGCCAAACTGTAGCAGGAGAAGCTGCAGACCCCAGTCAGGCTGTGTGGCCCCGCCAGCCTCACCACACATCCAAAGGGAGCTGCCCTGAGAAAGAGTAGCTGAGGTCATGACCAAGGAGCCACTCAAGATAGTGCCCATGTGACCTGTAAGTCCTGTCTTCCCGTTCTGGATCTTGGTGGACTCACTTCTAGGGTGGGGTATGGCCAGCCAATTCCAAAGGTGGCACAGGCCCTTCCTTGGTGGCAATTTCTACTAAACAGCTGGTGGCTACGAGGGGAGCCTATCAGAGTGCCCACAGATCCCCCTGCCTCTTTCCTACCCTCTAGTGACTCTTGAAGGCACAGGACACCATCCCATCAGGCTAACACCATTTTATCAGGCTATAGGCAGCTGGCTACCCAAGACGCTTCAGGCAATGGTCGGCACAACACTGCCACCTGGTGGCTTCTTAGGTGTATGCATGTCAGCGAATAGAAACACATTAGAGCCTCTGTTGGCTTTATCTTACTCTGCTGGGTCTGATGTGCGGTGGGTGGGAGGAGGAATGTTTGGAGGATGGGGTCATGTTGGGAAGACTGTAAAGGCATAAGTCCTGTGGAATCCTTGGTTCCCAGCGCTCATAGTGTGGTGGCAGAGGGGCCCAGGAACCTTCCATATAGCCCAGGACTAACCACCTCCTAGGGCAGTTTACAAGGCATAGGCCCAAGCAAGGGTACTCCTTGAAACAGGAGCCTTTCCCAGGAAAGGGCAGAGGTACAGGGGCGGGGGCTTCATGGTAGAGACTGGAGGGTGGAGGGCCAGGGGCTGTTCCCAATAGAACAAAGGCCTGGGAGATCAGGACAGCAGTTCAGACAGAGAAGGCACAGGCTAGGGAGAGGACAGGGGTGTAGTTTTGCTGGTGGCTGGGAGAGAGTCCCTGGAGTGTCCAGGGGAAGAGGTAGTGTGTGTGTGTGTGTGTGTGTGTGTAGAGGTAGCTGGACCACAGTGACAACAGCCAGCATACAGTCAGAAGACAAAGAGGATAGGTCTATACCCTTGGGGTGGGGTTGACAGTCCTGGGGCTGCCTGAGAGGTGACACCCTGGGGTGAGATACAGTAGATCCTGACCTGGAACCTGCCAGCCCTAGGCTAGCTGGGATGCAATTTTGAGTGGTGGTCATGAGTCTGGGGTGGGTCTGAACTATTCGTTTTCTAGTGGCTTCTAGGTGACTGGAGTTGGGGGTCAGTTCTGAGAGCAAGCCTGACCAATCATGTGACCAACATGACCACAGTGATGTAGGGAGGGTTGGAGTGGGGGGGAGCAAAGGCTAGACCATGGTGGTCAGGTGGGTGAGGGTGAACCACGAGGAGGAAGTAGGGGCAGGCAGGTTAGGGCATCCCACTTTGAAAGCCAGCAGTGATTTTCAGATGAGGGAAGGAAAAGGCCCACGTGGTACCAGCAGGGTCAGGGCTGGAGACGCTGCCTGAGCTGTTTTGCCCCCATTTCAGAAGCAGGCCGTGCTGTGCCCAGCTCCCAGGGCAGAAGGCCGCTGTTTCAGAAGTGTGCTCTGCTGTGGGCTCCCAGGGTGGGAGGAAGCCCGTGGGGCAGCGGAAATTTCTTCATTTAATGCTGTCTGGTTGGCCTGGCCCCCGGATATTCTAGCCTGAGACTGGTGCTGGGCAGATGGGAACTGCAGCCTTCCGGGTAGTGGGTGGGGGAAGCATGGATGACCAGGCAGTGGGGCCTCCATGTGTGAGGTCGTGGGGTCTGTGCCTGTGGTGGCTGGGCATGGGAGCAGGTCTCTGGGAGGGGCAAGGACCTGTCTTCCAGTTCATCGTGAATGCTCCTTTCTTTGCACTCTGGTTTGGAGTGGAGAAGAGATGCAAGCACACACTTGCCTTTTCCTGCACTGCAGCCCAAGCACACGGAGACCCTGGGGGCTGACACAACGCATGGATCCCTCAGCCCCCGCCCTCTCCCCAGAGCCTTTTCCTTTTTAGGTTATCTTGGCTGGAAAAAGTCACCTCCCCCACTCTTGTTTTCCCTAATTCCCCAAATGAAATTTCAACATATGTCCCCCGACATAATCCCCCTTAGGCTGTGGATAACCTTCCCACAGACGATGCCCTCCACCGGGGATTCTTCGTCCCCAAAATGTTTGCCCAAGAGACTAGGGCCGCTTCTGGAAGCCCTTTCACTCCCTTGGGCAAACAGAGAGTACCTTTGAAGGTGGATTTGAGACCGGGTCTGTTTACTCAAGACATTAGTCTCCTGCATAAGGAAAACCTGCACTTGAGTACAAACAGCAAATCCTTTTTGAATTAAAAATATTTTCAATTAAAAAGCATTTGGTGTGCAGAGCCCAGTCCAGCTGAGCAGTGGAGGGCAGGGTGCCCTCTGGTGGACACAGCCTGTCATCGCAACTATACTGCTGGCCTGGCCTAGGAAAGAGATATCACTGTCAAAGGCTCTGTAGGGGACTTTCCCAGAGGCCCCAGGACCTTGTAATAGACAGCCTCAGGCCTCTCAGGCAGACAGGGCAGACAGCGGGTCATGATCTCCACAAGCCCTTGCTCTCACAAGACTAGCATTGTGTTAGGAGGAGGTGGCAACATCATAGAGGCTAGGTCACTGCAGCCTCCAGGGAAAGGGGTGACTAGCTTCTCCTGCCACTCACAGGGGAGCTGTGGGAGTCACTGGGGTGATCTGTGCCAACACACCCAGCAGTGCTTGTGCCCAAGAGGCAGATGTGGGGAAAGCAGCAGCATTTATGAAAGGTCCTGGGTTCTTTAAATGATTGGTAGGGGGCTTGCCTGACACAGAGTGCTTGCTGCCCACCAACGGGGCAGTAGTGGGGGTGGGGCTGGCATGCACAGGTTGTCCTTGCTCAGGCCCTCCTCCTCTCCTGATCCAGTGCCAGTCACATCCACAGGGGGACAAGGCAGGCAGGAAGGTTTCTTTCTAGCCCTTTACTCTGCAGTCAGGAAGCAGGCTGGGGGAAGGATCTAACTTCCTGAGACCCCAGAGTGAGGCAGGACAGTGCTGGTCCTGGCCCAGAGGGGTACCTGGAGCAAATGCTGAGCTGGACAGGTGTCCATGCCCACCCCTTGAGGGCGGCAGGTGGGACATGGGGTTAGGTGACAACCAGAGCCAAAGCAGGTGGCATGGCAGATCACAGAAGGCCCTGGAGTGTGGGCCAGGACAGCAGAGAGATGGTTCAGGGGTGGAGAGCAGTGGAGGGAAGGCTGGGCTGGCACAGATGACCTAATGCCAGGGCAGAGGGAGTAGTAGAGGCTAGACCAGACAGCCCAGGATAGCTATGAATTCAACTGAGAACAAAAAAGTAATTTATTAAGACATCATGAGATAGTTCACTTACCATTATTTTTTTAAAAGACAAGGTAGCCCTGGCTCCAAACCCACAGAGATCTGCCTGCTTCTGAAATGCGGTATTAATGGCATGCACCACCACCCCCAGCTCAAGGTCTTACATTTTTTTGGACCTCAATCATACTGTTCTTGGGGATAAGCTTTGTAAATGACTGTGTGGTTGAGAGAAGTTGAAAGGCAGGACACAGCAGCCACCGGCCTGCTCTTCAGACCTCCCTTGGGCTATTCCATCATCCCCCACCTCCCAGGCACGGCCACAGCCTGCCCTCGAACCTGTGTCCCATTTGTAAATACATCTTAGACCTCAGCCCTTCCTCACCCACAGCTCAGCCTCCAGGGAGCCTCCATTCTGCCTCCGTGTTCTCCATGTTGTGTCTTGGACCTGGGGTTCAATCCTGGGGAAGGATTGGGGCAGGCCTGCTGAGGGGCGGGCCTGTTGGCACTGCTTTCCTGAGACAGGCTAGCTTAGACTTTGCATCTGACCTCTAAAAAGGACTCTAGATATTTCACTTAGCATGCAGGGCTGGGAACTTCTGGGCCCATGCAGTCCTCAGGCAAGGCTGAATGACAGAGAGGAGGAGGACTCTGGGGTCCATGTGAGTCTGTACTGGGTGACAGCAAGGCCCAGCAAGAGTGTCGCAGGCAAAGTGGGCCTCTAATGGGGCAGGATGGCCAGCGGCATGACAGTGAGCACACTGGTTCTGTCCTCTCTCCACGTGGACACTTAGCAGAGCCACACACTACCTGACTCCCATGGAGCGACCGTCAGCCTCCGTGACTCTCCTGGAGTTAGGCTGAGGACTGAGGCTGCCACACCACAGCGGCAGCAATATCATTGTCGACGGGGACATTTCATGCAGCAAGGTGGAAAGCTCTATACCATGACTATTAAAAGTTGAGAGTGATCAACAGGCAGAGGAGCTGCACGGCTGAGAACATGGAAACAAGCTTCCTCTATGGATACAGAACAGCCTCCCTTGCTGTGGGTGGAGCCTGCTTGCTGGGGAGGCCTGGGATGCGGCAGGTCTGTGCAGATGTATGTGCGTGTGTGTACAGATGAATGGAAATCACAGTTGTGGTTGAGATGGCATCTCAGCATTCACCTGGACATTAAAAAAAAGGGGGGGCTGTCTGTAATGCTGTAACACCCCCTCCTCAAGGTGACTGCAGAAAACACCTGAAGAGACGCTGCCTTCAGGCAGGGACTGCAATGCTGCATGGGGTGTCCTGTGGAGGTCCTGTCCCACTCCATCTCTGCTATACTGCAGGTGTTTGTCACCTCTGTCTGGCAACTTTTTCTAGCTCTGCTTGGGGGATTTCTGTATTTTAACATGTGGGATAAAAGTCCCATAAACCTGAAGGAAAAAAAGTGGAAATCCTCCCCTGAAGGAGCCACAAAAGCGAACCACTCACCTTGACTCTGGTTTTGCACAGGTAGGAGTGTTGATGACGTAGCCCTGACAGAGAATGTGGACTTGAAGCGCATCTCTGCGGCAGCTACAGTTCCACAGCTCTTTCATTTCCATACTGCCTGCTCCAGGCCAGCAAGCTGACAAGCTGCGGTAGCCACTCTCATCAAAAGATGGAGCAGCATTCTCAACCTGTGGGCCACACCCACCAGCAAACCTCTACCTCAAAAACTGTTTACAGTACATAATGGTAGCAGAATCACAGTTATAAAGGAGCAATGAGATAGTTGTTTCACAGTTGGGGTCACCCCGACACGAGGAACTAAAGCGCTTGCTGCAGCACTGGAAGGCCGAGGACCACGGCAATAGACACGCCAGTCATGAGGAGAACTTACTTCTCTGCCAAGAGTTTGGGTCCCAGCACCCACATTGGGTGGCTCACCGGTCATAGCTCCAGCTCCATGGGGTCCGATTCTGGCCTGTGAGCGTACCCTCATACACAACGGCACACACACATGCAGATGCACAAGAGGCAAATACAAGACCACAAAGAGCCGGGCATGGTGGCACACGCCTTTAAACCCAGCACTTGGGAGGCAGAGGCAGGCGGATTTCTGAGTTTGAGGCCAGCCTGGTCTACAGAGTGAGTTCCAGGACAGCCAGGGCTACATAGAGAAACCCTGTCTCGAAAAACCAAAAAAACCCAAACAAATCCACAAAGATTTGGGGGTGGGGACTTAGGGCATGATGGGAAAAAAAAGCAGCCATGTCCACAGGTGACTGAAAGTGGCACTGAGAGGCTGCCCCCGTCCCAGTGAAATTATGTGGGAAAGAGAAACACAGGGCCAATACTCTCTCAAACAGGAGAAAAGACAAACACAGGGTAATGTAACAGTCACTAAAGAGGCCTGGGGACCTGGAAGGGCCAGCTGAGGGAAGGGGTACACCGGGAAGGGGACAGGTGCTACACTACACCTGAGAGGTCAGGGAGGTGTCTGGGCTGCTGGTCTGTAGGTAAGGTGACAAAGACAGCGACATTACTGTTGCTTCAGTTCAGGACAAGCCTGCTCCAGAATCACAGCCTGCACCGGGAGTGTCCTCTATACACACATGACAGATGAGATGGCACAAGCAATGGCCCTGCTGACGGGAGTCACAGCGACATACAATACCCAGCCATGTCCTGAAAGCAAACAGGAGGGTCTGGGCATGCGGCTCAGTTGGCACAGATCTGGCCCAGCACACACAAGGACCTGGGTTTGATCCCCTGTATTGTAAAAACCTGGCATGGTGTTGAATGCCTGTAACCCAGCACTGGGAAATAAAGACAAGAGGATCAGAAGTTTAGGGTTATCCTCAGCTAGATACAGAGTTTAAGGGCAGCCTGGGCTACTTGAGACCCCATCTCAAAAGAATAGCAGAAAGAAACACACGAGAATTCATTAAAGAGAACCCTTTGGTTTCCCACTGGCCAATACGCAAAGCCCCAGGTAAGCAGGTGGACGTGCGTGTAAAATGCCAGCTGTCCTATTACCCACAATTCTGTGCAGTCTCACAAAAACAGAACCTTGGGGAGGGGTGTGATGGCCCCTTTAGGGCTGGGCTCTCCAGAGTCTTATTCTCTGTGGGTTCGGTGCTTGGTGGTTCTTTTTATTACTGCGAGGAGGAGCTTCCCTGATTGGGGAATGTCAGGCCCCTCCCCTCTCAGTTGGACTCCTCCCTTCTCAGGCAGATGGTGAGATGGCTCAGCAGGTAAAGGTGCTTGCTGCCAAGCCTGACGACCTGAGTTCTATCCCTAGGACTCACCTGGTGGAAGGCTGCAAGTTGCCCACTGCCCTCTGTATGCATGTACCACAAATAAACAATGTCTCGAAAACTGTTGATGGAAGATGGAGTGCTGGTGGGTAATTCCAGTTCTGAGGTGGAGGCAGGAGACTCATGAGCTCAACGCCAGCCTGGACTATACATTGATCGGGACCCTCTCTCAAAATAAAACAAAATAGTTGTACAATCACCCCTCCTTGGAAGGCTGTAAGGTTCTAATGGAATAATTATGCCTCTAATTAGGAAAATCCTGGGGGCACACAGAGAACTAACTCACCGTATATGAGAGCGAGAGGCAGCACAGAAGGCACGGGAACATGCACATAGAAAGATGGGAAAAGATACACAGAGAGCTCACAGAAGAAAATGAAGGGAAAACTGCTTAAACCTTAGAAATAGCGCCAGCTCTTTACTTTCCAGTACACGCCAAATGGATCAAGGAGTTGGTAAGTGTTTAATATTTTAGTATTTTAAAATATAAAATACAGAAGGGAATGTGGCGGTTTTTATTCTAAGAATGCCATGAAGACAGAATCCAAAGCATTTCCTCAGCCCCAAGGTTGCCATCTTTAAAGGATAAAGGGCTCTTAAAATTTAGAGGGGTGGGATCAGCCTGAGAGGGGAGGGGTCAGTCTGAGAGGGGAGGGGTCAGCCTGAAAGGGGAGGAGTCAGCCTGAGAGGGGAGGAGTCAGCCTGAGAGAGGTGGGATCAGCCTAAGAGGGGAGGGGTCAGCCTGAGAGGGGTGGGATCAGCCTGAGAGAGGTGGGATCAGCCTGAGAGAGGAGGAGTCAATTAGCCTGAGGAGGGAAGAGTCTGACATCCCCTCCAATCAGGGAAGCTCCTCCTTGCAGTAGACAACAAGAACCACCAAGCACTGAACATGCAGAGAATAAAAGACTGGAGAGCCCAGCAAGGCTCTGGGATCTTCGAGAAGGAGGGGACTGAAAGACTTCAGACGACTCTGCTGTTCTGTTTCCAGCTTAAGTTGGGCGGCTCATGGCGCCCCAGGGGGATCTGACACGCTGGCTTCCTCAGGCGCTTTCACATGCATATGCCACATCCCCACATAACTAAAAATAAATTCTTAAAAAATAAATAAAATCAGCCAGAGGTCCATGGTAATATCAAGAAAATGGTGTTTCCCAGACACCAGGACAAACATGAGCTCACTATCGTGCGGGTGTGCTAAGGCCAGTGCAAGCTCCAGCCAGCCAGAATCCTTGCATCAGGGGTTAAGGTGGACATGAAATCCCACTCCTAGACAAAAAAATATTGGCATTTTCTAGCTGCTGGAAGAGAGGGAGTCTTTGTCAATGTGACCTCTTGTGGGATGGCCACACACAGGCAGATTACTGTCTAGTAAAAGGCTAGTTGGGCAGCACAAACTGGGCTCAATGGAAAACCAAACCAAACCAAAAAACAAAAGCCAGAAATCCCAAAGTGGATGGGAAGGGGTGGGAGGGTGGAAATGGGAGGGGTTGGGGGTTGAATATATTTAAAATACATTGTATGAAAATTTCAAAGAATTAATAAAAGTATTACTCAAAAGAAAATGAAAAGAGGTTGGAAAAAAATGCCTTAGAGAAGTAGTTCTCAACCTGTGGGTCGCAATCCCTTTAAGGATCAGTCTTCTCACAGGAGTTGTATATCAGATATCCTGCAAATCAGATGTTTACATCATCATTCATAACAGTAGCAGAGTACAGTTATGAAGTCGTGACAACATATTTTATGGTAGAGGGTCACCGCAGCGTGAGGAACTAACTGTATTAAAGGTCACCACCGCGTGAGGAGCTAACTGTATTAAAGGATGGCAGCGTTGGGAAGGCTGAGGACCACTGGCTTAGGTTTGCTGTGTGCACATGAATGCACAGCCAGGCATGCCCCTGTGCTCCTGTGAATGCAGCCCATGCTGTGCAGCAGAGGCAGGAGCATCCCTGCGTCACACGGGCCAGCTGTGCTAGAGAGCAGCAGCTCCAGGCTCAGTGAGAGACCTTAGCTCAAACGTCACCTCTGGACTCTGCACAGATCTCAGCACGGGTGAGTGCACCCCTATGCACCCCACGGAGGCGGAAAGGTGAAGGAAAGAGAGGGAAACCACCACACCAGGAGCACCAAGTAAGCGAGCAGCAGGCAGCCAGTGGTGACAGCAGACCAGTGTGGGGGCCGTGGGGACCGGCACCTCTAGAGTAAGCAGCACAGTGGCTCTGGGCTGGGTGGGAATGTAGAGAGAGCTAGCCTGTGCTCCTTTGGTTGGGGCTTAAGTGGGCTCATCTCCATCTGGAAAGCAAACTAGGATTTCCCTTTCTAAAGAAAGCCACACTCAGGGGAGCAAAGCCACACACACAGCAAATCAAGTCACACACACTGAGGGAGAGTCACAGGGATGACCCCAAATTCACTCAGCAGGGGCCCGGTTAAGTACATACATCAAAGGCATGGCATGTGGGGTGAGGATGAAGCCCACAAAGCCGCAGACTAACCCCCCAGTGCCAAGCATGCGGGCTCTCTGAGCTGTGGGTCAGAGGGGACTGCTCTATGGCTTACTGCTGTTGCTGAACGACTTCCAGCTGAGTGGAAGTCTCTCCCTGGGGATCAGCCCTCAGACAGACAAAAGTGCTAGCATGGGCTGCCAGGGAGAAGCAGTCAAAGTCCTACTCAGCCGTGAAGCCTGTGGAGCACCACAGGGAACAGCAGGGCGCCCGAGGGCACCCACGGGCAGCAGTGGCGCCTGCACCTTAGAGGTAACCTAGCTTCCTAGTCAAACCTAAGGCCTGCTCAGTATGAGGAAACCCATGCGATACTCTAAACCTAGGCCACTGACTCCCTGTGGCTGGTGAGGCCAGGGACCCTAGACAGGAATGAACTGTTGCCAGTGACAACGATTTCCAACAGCGTTCTAAATCCTTCCCCTTAGGCCCACAGATAAGCATGGCTCTTCATCCACGAAGCTTCTTTTCACAGAAGACAACACCATTACAGAAGCCACAACTGGCCAAAGTGCAGAGGCCATTTGACTGTGGGGTGCCCAGGCCCCGCTGAAAAACATATAGAACTTGTACCCGAAAGATTCGAGGAACACTGCAGATGGCATGGGATGGGGGAGATGGGAGGGGGGAGACTGTCAAAGTCAGTGAGCCAGGATGCCAGCTACAAGATAGTTGTACCTGTTAAATTTCAACAATGTGGCTGCTTAGACAAGACCTCCGCCGTGATGCCACTAGCTGACATCCCAACATGGATGGCGAAAGTCTCACACAGTTCCAACACTAGAGGAAGAGCTATCAGCAACTGCTGAAAGATGGAGAGCCAGGCTTCTAGCTCGACAGGTTATAATCCATGTGGTCAGCCCTAAACACAAGCCGAACCAGCAATGCTCAATGGACTCAGGAGGGAGTGTGTATGTGTGTAATTGAAGAGGTCATGAAGTTGAAAGGGAGTGGGAGTGTAGTGATAGAAATACAGTAGTCTTGTAAAAGACTCCTGAAAAAGTGTTTTGTTTTGTTTTGTTTTGTTTTAAAGGCAGGGAATGCGGCCAGCAGAAGGAATGGGCTGCAGGCTGCATTTTGGCCAGCTGTGGCTTCTGATACAGTCTCCATCTGCTAGCAGCAAAAGAAGCCCCTCTGATGAAGGGAGGGCCACACTTATCCGTGGGCATAAGGAGGAAGGACTTGGAGTGTGCAGGAGTGGGGAGCAGGTTTCAGAGCTGTGATTGTGGCTTGCTGGTGTAACGTTGGTTAGATGTGTGTGTCTGAGGCAGGCAGCAGGGGATATTCACTCCTTATTTAACATGTTTCTGAGTTTGTATTTTTATGCGTGTGTATGTGTCTGTCGGGAAAACACCAAGTATTGAAAAGTTGATGCCTGGACAGGAAGAGATGGCTCAGTTGGGAAAGTGTCCGCCACACGAGCATGAGGAGCTGGGTTCAGATCACAAGCGCCCACGGAAAGGCCAGTATAAGCCCAGTGGTGGGAGGGAGATCTCTGGAGCTCACTGGCAATGCCTAACCTAGCTTGATCAGTGAGCTCCAGGTTCAGTGCAAGATGCTGCCTCAAAAAGTGAGGTACAGAGAAAATCAAGGAAGATTCCCCACCCCCATAATGATCTCCAACTGGGAGGAGTCCTGAGTTGGCTTCAAATGGCGCCATATCGGGGAGGTCCTCTTCAGTGGGAGAGGAGGATTCACACTGGTCTGTGGTATGAATCGTGGGTGTATGCCTGTGGTCAGCAGAATGTGGCAGTGTGAACCAACCACCCTCACACTTTGGAAGGCATCTTTTACGCCTTTAGAAATGCCATTCAAGCCACCTACTAGGTTATTTAACAAATTTAAAAGTTTCTTTGTAGCTGCAGCCACTGCATGTGTGCTGACGGTACAGCGAGGCACGGGATAAATTGGTGGTCTGCTGACTGCCACACCCCTGCCTCACCATGCACTGTCTTTTGGAGTTTCTTTGTTTTGAGCAGGAATGGTCTCAAGCCAGTGTGAGCTCTGTAAAAATTTGGATGGCATATGGAGCCTTGGAAGAATATACAGGAGCTTATAACAGTCTACTGGATCAATTGCACTTGGTTCACGAGGTAGGAAGATTTGCTTTCCCAAATATTTTGCCTTCCTGGCCAATAATAAAGCTGTTGAAAGAACACCTAGCAGAGGCAGCCATGTAATCCAGTGCAGTTCAAGACACAACCAGTAGATGGTGCAAAGGGACCACATATTTCTGTGGCTGCAACTCAACCATCATCAAATCAGTTCACATTTCTAAGCACAAGGAATGCTTTCCAAAAGCAGAAAGGAATGAACCACTGTGTTGGATCTGAGCACTTTGCTGTGATAAAGTTGGGACGCTGCCATTTCATTATGAATGCAACCCTACCTGGCCTTCCTCCAGCAGACCGGCTCCCCAGCCCACCCTAACCTCCTGCATTTGAAGAGGTCCTAACAAAGTGGACATCTAAAAGTTGAATTTGAAAATTCTTTTAACCTCACGCTGCCAAATGTGGTTCCATTAATTTCACCTCTGAGTCGTGACGTAAATGCTATCGGGATCAGCCCCAAGCTAAATAAGCAATAAGCCCCATTTTTCAACACACAAACACATAAAGATGTCAGCTCAAACTGTTTACTAATTAACACTTAAAAAGACACAAATTAGATATGCGTGGCTAAGAGCAATTATAATCAAGACGAATTCCTCTAGTCATTTGGGAACTGGAAAAAAAAAAGCCTAATTGCTGGAACCAATGTTTTAAAAACTGAAATCACGCCAGTTAGCAAATATGTTCATTTAAAGAGTATCTCACGTGACTACACTCCTGAGGCCTGACTACAAACTCGAGAACAAGGATAATATTTAGGGATAAAATTAAAATTTTAAGCTCTCTTAGATTTATAACTTCTTCATTAAATATGTCTGCAAACAGCAGCCCATAAAAACCTGTAGCAATTAAGTGGTTAAATGAGCTGCCTCCCTTGTCAATTTTAAGGGGTGATTAATATTAGATGGTCCCTCTGCTAATGAGACTCTCCTTCTTCAGCTTCTAAGTCCTCTGAAAATGGAGGCTGTCTGTTCCACCAGGAAGCAAGGTAGGCTAACGAGAGAGCGGCTAGCCATAGCCCCGTGTACCCCGTGAAGGGTCTGGGTGAGCCTGTTCACAGGGAGTCTGCAGAGACCGGTTTCCCTCACTGGGCTCTCTCAGTCAGGGGTCGTTGCTTCTGATTTAAAGGGTCTGTGTTGGATGAGCCTTCAACGCCTGTATCTGGGCCCACAAGCCCTGGGATGGAGGCCCATGGCGGCACAGGTAGGTGGAAAGAAACAGAGGACAGAGACAGCCAGGGCACGCCCACCCTGGCTGCGACAGGGAATCCATCAGATGGAGAAATGGGACAACTGCTTACAAGGGAAATAAAGAGCTGTGGAGACGGGGAATATTTATATGCCCATCTACTCAGTCAGAGGGAAGATGCTTCATCATGGACCGCTGTGGAATTGCATTTTTTCCTCGCTCCTCAATGGAGCAGCTTGTGCTGGGGTGGGGGGTGGGGTGGGCAGTGTGGCTTTGTGGGGACAGTAGCAAGAAAACAAGAAGGAAGACATACTGTGTCAGGCCAGAAAACTTTGCTGTGACTCCTTGGTCACTTCCCATGGCTAGGAGGGACAGCAACAATCACTCTATTGCCTTGAACCAATTGACAGGTATCCTGCTGAGGCCTCTGTGTGAGGTCACACACAGGAGTGTGTGACCAGGCTGAGAGCTGAGAGCATCCGGGCTGAGTTACCTCACTAACCATGGCTTCACTCATTTCCCACCACCCACGGCTCAGTGTGCACCTGAATGCTGATGGTTTTTTTTTTTTTTTTTTTTTTTTGCGTTTTCCATGACCCCACCCCTTGCCACCAGGCTGCCTGATGGTGAGTGCTTAAAGCACCACCTTTCACCGGGTGTGGTGGTGCACGCCTTTAATCCCAGCACTCGGGAGGCAGAGGCAGGCGGATTTCTGAGTTCGAGGCCAGCCTGGTCTACAAAGTGAGTTCCAGGACAGGCAGAGCTACACAGAGAAACCCTGTCTCGAAAAACAAAACAAAACAAAAAAAAGCACCACCTTTCCTGGAGTCTTCCTGTGTGCCACACTGCCAAGAAGCTCTGGGGGTGTGAGAGCAGAGGCACTTGAAAGTCTCTGCCAGCTGGGAGGTGCCCAATAGTGACACTATGCCACGAGACACTGTCCCATGGGGCAAAGGGACTCCCCAACTCTGAGGTCTGGGCGTGGATACAGAGATGAGATGATCACTGAATTCCTGCAGGCTTCTAACAAGCTTTAGGCTCAAAGAGAGAGACCCTGGCTCAAAAGAATGAAGTGGGAGGTGAGAAAGGAGGAACCCTTTAGCCGTCCTTGTCTGGCCTCCACACACACGGGGCCTGCACAGACCTCTGTGAGTTCAGGACCAGCTAGAGTTATATACTGAGACCCTGACTCAAACCACAAAACAACTGAGTAGGTGTGGCATCTAACACAGGCAGAGTGGGGACCAGCATCCTGTCCATGACACCATATCACTTAGATTGGCACATGGTACTTGACCACAGACATGTTCACTGCACACCCATGTCCTGCCTGTAAAAGCATCATGTGACCTACTCCATTAACACATGGTACCTGACATAGACACACAGACTCTGCAGTGTCCTGTCCGTGACACCATGTCACCTCCACTATCAACACATCCACAAGGGAACCTGTGGAACTTGGAGTCTGAGTGCTGATTGGCTGGTCATGCTGCCAGCCAGGCACGCTGCTTCCTTTGTGTTCCCTGCCTACCGGATGAACCTTGCACTCTTCCCTGAACGTGTACATTGTCTGCGCAGCACCAGGGGAGTCGGTGTATGTCCAGGCTATGGTGGCATCTGCACCAGGCAGGTGTCCTTGCTGGCAGCTGGCATGAGCTTTTGGCGCAGCCATTTGTCTGAGGTCATTTCTAACAATTCCTGGGCTGACAGGGCCAGCGCCTCCATGGCAGACCTGCTGGGGAAGGTGGGTGGCAGACAGGGCTGAACTGAGCGTCAGAAAATCCCCATGGCTGGTGGGGTGTGTGTGTGTGTGTCAGGAGCACATGCTCCGTGAAGTGGCTGGAATAAAATGGCCACCACAGGCTTGAATATTTGAATGCTTGGTCCCTGGTTGGTGGAGAGTTTGGGAAGGATGAGGAGACGTGGCCTTGTTAGAGGAGGTGTGTCACTGGGGGTGGACACTGGTTTTAAAAGCCCAAGTGGGCCTAGTCTTACTCTGCCATGAGATTATGGATCAGATGGCGCGCTCAGCTACTGCTCCAGTGCCATGCCTGCCTGCCTGCCTGCCTGCCACCATGCTTCCTGCCATGACGTTCATGGACTGACCCTCAGAAATGTAAGCCAGCCTTCTATGAACGCTTTCTTCTATAAGTTGCCTTGGTCATGGTGTCTCTTCATAGCAATACAACAATGATTAAGATACTCAGCCTAATGTTGGATGGACAGACTGACTAGCTGCCTTCCAGCTCTGCCCTGTAGGCAGGTGGCAGGGAATAGGCCTATCAGGCCCCTTTTGTTTCCCCAGGAGCCACCTACTGACAGCTTAGTTAGGGCCAGGGATGCTGCTGTTCATTCGTCCTCAGTACAGGTTCCTTTGCAGGGTGACTGGACACCTTGCTCTCCGCTGTGGGCAAGATCTTAGGAGATGCTCAGCCCTTTAGCCCCAAAGTCAAAGGTGGTTATTTGGGCCAGTGAGATGGCTCACTGGGGAAAGAGGCTTGTCGCCAAGCGTGAAAACCTGAGTTCTATCCCTGGAGCTCACATGATGGAGGGAGAGGACAGACTTAAGCAAGTTGTCTTCTGACCCCACTCACTGTGTCAGGCGCCCACTGCCACAACACAAATAAATAGATAAAAATTTAGAGATAATCCCTTGCCTTAAGGATTCTTTTTGTTTTGTTTGGGGGCTGTGATTTAACAAGTGTAACACAAACAGCAAGCAGAACACATTTCTAACAGGCCCCAGGCTTCTTCACCAAGGCAGCCAGGCCCCCAGGGAATGAAAGAAGAGAGAAACAGATGTCCTGACCCGGGCAGCACCATGCCAGCAGGGGACACTTGTTCTAAGGGACCATGCTCCCCCACCTTCCCTCATCCTCCATAAAGCACCTGAGTGTAACTCAGCAGCAAATGCAGGCCAGCCTCTTACCACAACTAACCGTGAGAAACAGAACAAGGCTCTGACAACTCCAATGGTGTCCCTCAGCGGCAGACCAGATGGGTGGACACTGCCTCCTGCCCCAGCACCGGGAAGAGATGGACGGTGGCGATGCTATGTACTCTGTGGGCTCAGGCCCTGCTGCAAACCCAGCCGTCTCAGCAGAACCCTGCTGGCATTCCCATTCCTACACCACCTGACAGAGAAGGCTCAGAAAAGCCCATCGGAAGGGTTGGGATCAAGCCCGGGAGCTCCTTCCAGAGCTGTCCCCAGCACCTGATGGTATGTCTAAGAAGAAGCCACACCCCAACTCAGAGTACTGAGGTGAAGAAAATATACCATACGGACATGCTTGGCTAGGGGCCAGTCCCTGGAGTAGAGGGAGAAGATTTGGTGTTGACATCAGATGCTGGAGCCTGACAATGGGGTTTATCTACTCACTGCATCCAGAACCCAGGTGGACGGGCCTTCGAGTCCACACTATTTTTATCAGCCCAGAGAAGCTCCATTTGAGGGACTTCCAGACATAGGTAGGACAGAACTAGGCCCTAATCTTGCTTTATACAAAAGAGGAAGAAGGTTACTTGGTCACATGGGTGAGAACAAGACAGTCCCAAATTCTAGGGCTGTGCCCACTTTAAGTGCTTAAGAAAAAGATGCTGCTGCCAAGGGCCAAGGTGGCAAGGGCAGGGGTGGACAGAAGGGGAGGGATGATGATGACCCTTCCTCGAGCATCCAACCTCAGCAGTGGGTACCTGTTGCCTCCAGAGTTTCCCACCTGTCCACACAGCACTGGCTGGCACCTTTGAGATGGCTTCTCCCATTACCCCAGCACAGACTGGGGTGGCTTCCCGGCTGGGCAGCCAGGCTGCTCCAATGTCTGTCTATGTGTCCCTGCTCTACCTCTGCACCCGGAGCAGGCCATCCTCTCAAAGCTTCCCCTGGTTCCACGGGCTTCTTCCCTAGAGGAAGTCTGCTGGGTTCCTGGCATGTTCTTCTTGAGCAGATGGACTGCAGAACCATTTTAAGAGTAGATGGGAAATTCTGCACACCAAATTTCTATCATCGTGGCCAGCCATTTCTGCTGTTGCCAGCAAGCAAACAAACAAAACTGCAGGTGACAATCAGGTTTTTATGATTTACGGAGAATCAAAGACAAAGGGGAGGTTTTCGTCTTGTTTTTGCTTTGACAGGTTTAGAAATTTGTTGTACTCCATTGATTCAATTTTCCTTGATTCCAGCCATCTTTCAATAATGCAGCTTGCTTCTGCTGGCTGGGTACATACGAGAAAACCCCAAGGAACCACGGATATTGAAATGGTTCTGCCATTTCCATCTTTGAGACAAATGTTCCTCTCTGAGGAGCTGTGGTGGCAGCACGTGACTGTGGCAGTCTTCCCCGCACAGAGAGGATGTGCAGACTGATGCTGGCCTCTGAACAAGCCCAGCAGGATCCCCACGAGACCTGCTGTCTCAGGCCAATCTCCTTGCACCTTTCTTTTGGACCTTGATCCTGGTGTCTTTCTTATGATGCCCAGATGCCATCAAACCAGTGGGTCACATGGGGGTCTGGCTAAGTATGAGGGACCTAGGATACTGTTCTGGGTCAGAAAGAGGTTTGACTAAATCTCTGTGACAGTCCTGGTGGCAAATGATGAGACACAGAAGGCACTAGTCATGTCTATGTCAAGGGATGGGTGCATGCAACGTTACTCAGTTTTTCCCTCAGAAGGGCTCTTGCACCCATCTTTTCTAGAACAGAGTCCTGATGGGCGGACAGGGGCCCTAGGGGAATGAGCAGAGCCCCGAGTCCATCATACTTACCTCCTTTTCAATTTCCGCCAGAGACTTGATGGTGATTCCCAAGAGATCAAAGGGCTGCATCTGAAAATACAGAGCAAGTCACCCTTTTTAATGGCTGGAGAATGCCCTCCCCCCTGCTTTTCTGACACTTGTGATATCCTAGCCATCTTACATTCCTACCCCCTCCCACAGGAATGGTATTGTGATGTTCAGGCATTATGGGGTCTAGGGAGGAACCACAAAGACATGGGTGGTGGGCTAAATCTTCATATACTAAGACTGCTTTGCCACATATCCACAGCATTGGGGGGTCAGCCTGGGTGGTGAGGGGGTCATGGCCTCCTGGAAGGTGTGCCTGTGGCCAATTACCTCATCCTTTCTTCTGCTACAAAGGAGAAAGTGAGTGAGATTTCTGCTTTTGTGGTGGAGTATGGGGCTGGAAGTGTCTAAATCAGCAGCCACCTTGACTGCCGTCTCTACAGAACAGTGTCAGGTCTAAGGAGTTCCAGGGGTCTGCAGTACACAGGGAAGCATCAGGTGGACTCCAGATCTTTGGCAGTGATGGAGAAGGGGATCCCTGTCCATCGGATGAAAGGTGGCAAATGGGACAATTTTGCACATTAATAGGGCTCTGCAATCCTATGGACAGCGGGGCATTTCTTGGCAAATACACAGGCCAAGAAGGTCAGTTGGAGGTCCAGAGAAGCCTGTGAGACACATGAGCCTCCCTGTTGGTGAGGCTGCAGGCTCCTTCCGGGTACACTAGTTCTGTATTTCCTAGGAGTAGCAAAAGCTGGGCTCTCTGTAGCCTTAGCAGCGTGGAAAGCCTGAGAGCCCCACAGAACCCAGGGGCTGTGGTCAAAGTGCTATGGTGGGTGTAGGGCTGGTGTCTGCACAGGGCCAGGAGGTCCTGTGGGGGTTGGGGGAGGCTGGAGAGTGGCTCTGGAGTCCAAACTGGCTGCCTCATGGTACAGGATGGGTCAATCTTGTCTGTCTGTCTGTCTGTCTGCCTGCCTGCCTGCCTACTTACCTACCTATTCAGTTAGCTATCTATAGAGAGTGTGTGAGTGTGAGGGCGGCTTTCAGGAGCTAGTCTCTGTCCACTGTGCTGAGGCAGGTTTCTCTCCGTTCTGCTATGCTTTACACTCCAGGCAGGCAGGCAGGCAGGCTATGGCTCCCATCTCTTAGCGGTGCTAGGGTTACACACGAATGCCACTGCATCTGGCCTTTTTCTGTGGATCCTTGGGACCGAATTCCAGTGACTGGACATGTGCCACAGGCCTTTTACATGCTGAGGCATCTGGACACCCCGTCACTTTTACTTTAAAAGCCTGTTAAAGTGGCCTGGGCAGGCCCTTCTGGACTGGCTGCAGGGGGATTAAGCAGAGAAGTGCTTGGAATTGCTTAACGCTGGGCTTGGCCTGCGTTGGGGGCCTTGAGCGCTCACTGAATTGGCAGCAACATATTTGTGAGGGTGAACTTGGGACAGGGCCACCAAATTAGACCCTGAGCTCCTGGGGCTGTGCTACCAGTAGCCACAAAACAGTTTGGCTGTGCTGGAGACGCCAGCCTGAGTGGTGTGAGGACGGGGCTGCCTGCCCGCCTGGCCCAGGAGCCAGCAGAGGTCCAGCTGTTGCATCATTAGGCTCTAACTATTCCACTAAACTTTCTCAACTGGAGCTGGTGAGCAGGGCAGAGCAGCCTCTCCCAGGGAGCACGGGGGCGAGTGCCAGCGTCTCCATGGCAACACAGCCAAGTGGCTCCGCTGAAGTTCCTCAGGCTTCCTGTGTCACGTCAGGAGCATTTTTCAAGATTAAGCTCTTACCAGAAGGGTTCAGAGGAGGCCTATTATATTTCATAAAAATGGAAACGACAGAGCAGGTTGGATCGCCAGCCGGGTGGTTTTAAACTGGGTCCAAGAAAAACACTGAAGGGGTCTTTAGCTGGGCCAAACTAGGGCCGTGGTGTTTAGTGATGCCTCAAAGCAATCTTCTGCAGGAAGGATAAAAGCCAGAAACAAGTTTAGTGACCCAGCGCGCCTCAGGCTTACATAGCTGAGAGAGGGATGAAGGGTGTCCTGAGGACCAGGTACCATCGGAGGCGTGACTCCAGGAGGGGATGTCGCTCAGGACAGGGCCCTGGCTGTGGCAGGCACCGCTCGTGGTCTGGCTAGTAGCCTCTGCTCTTGGCTGGTTTACCCAACACTCTGCCATTCAGGAGGGCTCAGGGCTCAACGTGGGCAGAGAGCACAGGCAGAGGCATTGGCTCTCTGTGCCATAGTGGAACGTGCAGTATGCATACAGAATACGGCAACAGCAGTGGGAACTACGGCCAACTCCATCACCATGAAGAAAAACCAAGGCCACATGTGGTGGCACAGCTCTAGGAAGGAGATCTCTGAGTCCAGGGACAGCCTGATCTGTATAGTGAGTGCCAGGCCAGCCAGAGCTCTGTCTCAAGAAAACTCATTAAGCCTGGGCAGTGCATGTTTTAATCTTAGCTCTCAGGAGGCAGAAGCAGGTGCATCTCTGCAAGGACAAGGACAAGGCTGGCTTGGTGCACAAAGCTAGGCCAGTAGGACTGCACTGTGAGACCTAGACTCAAACAACCAGCCGGCCAGCTAGACAGAGCTAAGAGTAGCTCATGTACACAGAAGCTGCAGGATTTCAGGTTGGGGTAGGAGAGAAGGAGGGGGTTATACATAAAACTTACACTTTCTGGAATGCAGGAAAACTTCTCTGAAATCATAAAAGGCACACCATCCATTGCTGCAAGAGAAGAGAGGAGAGGAAGGCACTCAAGACGTGGTTGCTGCCCAAGAATTTAAGATGTCAGTGCAGAGGACCAGTGGGCACTGGGCTGGAGGCAGCTGCTACCCAGGTCAAGTGGCTGGGAGCTAGAGTGGGACAGGACAGGGTGTCTCCTGTTCCCAGGGATGCAGATGCCTGCTCGAATCCTCTGAGTATAGGCAGTCAGTCAGGGTACGCCCAGAGCTGGTGTGGAAGCCCTTTCCTACCCTTGCCCAGGAGTCTGACCTATATCGTAAATGGTGACAGCAGGAAGAAGTGGTGGATGGGTGGGAGGAAGCTGGCAGAGGCATGTTCTCTGTTCATTCTCTAGGCCGAACCACAGATCCCCTGAGTGGTGTTGGGTGCTCATCGGTCTCCATGGGAAGACAAGTAGTTCAGCGGTCAGATGGCTAGGCCTGAGTCCTGTCCTGGACTTGCAGTGAAAATCTGAAGTCGTGTATAAAAGAAGTTTGGCTAATGGCTGGGAGGTGTGCTCTGAGTCTGCAGGGACTGTGCCCAGGGCCTGGAAGAGTGAGCTCAGTGTGTATGTGGGCGGGGGTCAGGGGATGGGCTACAACGCATGCTCATAGTCACGGATTCTTTGTCATGGCTTCAGGGCTAAATTAAGACTTGACCCTGTGCTTAGTTTCCATAGGACATGAGGAAGGGTGTGGACCGAGCAGCCTGTGAGAGAGAAGTGCGGTGCCTGGGAAGCCACTTCCTTCCTGTATGTACCATGTGCCTTGCAATCCATCTGTGTCTAGATCTTCACAGCCAAACTGGTGGCAGTATTGCCACAGAGGAGGAACATGTGATGCAGGCCCTCACAGTGTTACCCATGAACAGAGAACCTGGCTGCTGATTGAGATGACGCAAAATTCAGTCGACAGATCTGACCCTCTTACAGCAGCCTGCAGTAAGAGGGTGGCTTGTTGCAGACTGTGATTTTGGAGTGCACATTGTGCACCCCTCCCCCCCATGTTTCCTAAAATGAAGGCTTCCCTGGTATTCAAACGCTGGGGCCAGCTTTCAGGGCTGGAGAAGAGGAAAAGTAGAAGTGGAAAAAGAACGAGGAGGAGGAAGAGATGAAATCTGGTCCAGTGTCTGCTGTGATGGGCTGCACATGGATGTTAGGCTGTGTCCATAATGACCGCAGGGAAGAGGGCCAGCCTGCACTCCGGGCCCTCTCTGTGTGGGCCACTTCCTGTGTGACCCTTCCAGGCTCAACAAACTGGGCAGGGGCCATCTTCCACTGCAGCTGGGCCCTAGAACCCAGAAGAGAGGGCTAATGTCACATGGCTTATGATATTAACACAGGAAGGCAGGCCCACATTCCAACATCCTGGCACCACCTGAGAACCTGCCACAACAGACATAGTCCCACCAATGAAGAATCCTTGGAAAGCCACAAGCTTGTCAGAGAGGGAGGCAGGCAAGTCCCATCAACATGCAGAGAGAGACCACAGCAGCCTGCCACCGACCATCCAATGTGAGCTCGTAGCTTCTGCTCACTCCACGGCGCTTGCGTGCTTTGGCCTCAAATGCTTGCAGGGCCTCACGTCACTTCTGATCGGTTTTTGAGATGACCAAGCAGAGCTCCAGGGTTTGGAGCCTCCTGAGGTCAATCAGGAAGGAAGGAGTACCTTGGAAGCCTTGACTTATGAGGCTCGGACATGGACAACAGAATTTCACCTACACTTGGGTAAGGGAGCATGCTCCTGCCTCTGTACAGAGCGAATGGAGCTTCTCTGTACCAACTTCTACAGTGAAGTCCTCACCCGCAGCCTTCGGGAGCTCTGCGGCCTACTAGCCGACAGAGGGGAGAGTGTTTCATGTTGTAAGAAACATAAGGCTGCATGATGGTGGCCACCAGGATGGTGGTGGTGGTGGCAGACACACTCCTGTCTGCACTGGTTGCAGAGATGGAAGCCCCTTGTGCCTGGTCCTGACTGCAAGGAGCCATTTGGTAAAGTGATTGAGGTAGGGACTTACAATAGGAAGCTGGGCAGTCACACACAGCTCGCATGCACTACAGGACAGATCTTAGCCCATCTGGTATAGGGGAGAGGCTCTAGAAGAACAGCACAGGACACCCTGAAGCACATGTGACCTCCAGGCCAAACTGACCAAATTTCATTGTAAAAATCTAGTGTGTGAGTGTGGGGTGTGTGTGTGTGTGTGTGTGTGGGTGTGTGTGTCTGTGGATGTGTGTGTGTGAGTGTGTGTGTGTGAATGTGTGTGTGTGTGTGTGTACGTGTTGAGGGGCAGGGGAGATGAAGAGATGGCTCAGTGGTTAAGAGCACTAGCTTCTCTTGCAGAGGACACTGCGTTCCATTCCCAGATTTTAGCTCACAACCATCTTTAACTCCAGTTCCAGAGGATGGACACCCTCTTCTGGCTTCCATGAATACTGTATGTATGTGGTTCAAAGATAGGCATGCAGGCAAAACATTCATACACATAAAGTAGATAAATCTTTTTAAAAAGTCTCGTAGGGGTTCTGAGATGGCTCAGTGGGTAAGGTGCTTGCTGCACACATGCGACAACTTGAGTTTGAGCCCCACAATCGCACGAAGGCAGGAGGAGAGAAATGACCCCACAAAGTTGTCAGCTGGCTTCCACAGGTGGCACTGCCTCCTTCCATGTGACATAGCCTAGGCACTAGAGAAGCGGATTAAGCAGCTGCTGTGGAGTGGGTCAGGACCACTCAGTGTTAAAAAGAAACACGTGGGACATTTAGGTGACGTGTTGGTGGGGACCCAGTGAGTGCTTGCTAATTGGCTAACAGGGAAGGGCTCAGAATGCTGGCATTTGGGCTACACCAGAGCACGGGATTTACCAGGGTCCCTCAACACCTCGAGGTTTAGGTCCAGCTGAGCAGGATGAATGGAAGACGTATAGAGTAGCAAAGGGGAACTGTCTTACTGTTGGTGGACACATCACTGTGATTTGACTACTGAACATGAGAGGAGCCCCTCTCAAGGCCACAGTGCTACAGCATGGCCACAGAATCTGGGTCCACTTGGTCTGCTCTGAGCTTGATAGTGACACCTCGTGCTAGCATGGTATTCTCTCATGATTATCCAGAGAGCCTTGAAGAGAGGGAGGACACTATGGGACCCTAAACTAACCCCATATGGAAATGGAGAGGCTGAGTCAGGTCTGCTGCTCCAGGAGGTGGGAACCTGCCCAGCAAGCCAGCCCTGCATTTGAGACATGGGAAACAGGCAGAGTGGGCTCCTGTCTAGATAAGAGAAGGCCTGAGGTGGGCAAAGGCCCATATCTGCTAGGAAGCTGCAGCTATAGGGAGAAGGGCTGCCCAGACTGGTCATAGTTCAGGGGCCCCACTGTTCTCTTAGGCAGATGCACAGGGCAGAGCCAACAGGCAGAGCTGTTTGCTTGCTAGGAGACTGGTAGGGTCTCTGCGTTGCAGTGTTTAGCCGAAGGAGATAAGGTCCCTTCTGATTCAACAGCATCCACTCCTAGGAGCCTTAGCTGGATGACCTTCCATATAGGAAACTATTCAGAGATTTGGCAAGCATAATCCTTAAAAGGATGGCACCCATTTTTCATGTGATCCCCAAGACTGCTCATAAATCATCTCTGTTCTCCCTCTCCTGGGGAGCCCTGTCCCCCACTGCCTCTCCCTTTCCCCAGTCCGGGCTGTATGTTTCTCTCACCACTGTTCTAAGCTGAGGTGTGATGGCTGCCCTAGCTGCCAGCCTCTCACTGACTCTCCTCAGGCCCACACACTGCTGGAGAACATGGCTCACAGGGTCACCACACCCTCCAATCAACAAGAGCTTGGGCATGGCTTCTCTCCTGGATCCTGCCTGACCAATGCACAGTGATGTTGCAGAATCAGGAATGACACTGGAACAGGCATTGGACCTTTCTCCAGGTAGGGCTCCCAGGATGACTTTACAAAGGCAAAGGAGAGAAGAAAGGTGGAGGGCTCACAGTCCTACCAAGGTCTCTTCCACAGAAGAGAATGAAGGGAGAAAGCCCATATTTCCTCCCAGTACACAGTAGCAGACTTGCTCCATTCAGCTCAACCTTCCCAACTGCAGCCTCTATTCACTGAAGCCAGGCACCAAGTTCTGGGGCACAAAGGAGCTGGGTTCAGGCTCACAGCCTGGCCTGTTGTGGGATGATGAGCTGGGAGCTCAGAAGCAAGCTCCCTTCTTGGTCCCTTCACAGTTCAGTCGATGGAGGCTGTCCATACCAGGGCTACCACGCCTCTGAGCCTGTCTGTAAAATGGGCATACTACAGTAGTTCATGAAGTCTCCTGTACATCAACAGACATGACATTTGACAACAGTCAAGGGTCTGGCACATGGGAGAGAGCTTCCTGGTATGGTGGCTCCCATTATCTGATTAGAAACTGTGTCCCTTCAGTGTATGGCTCCTGCTTTCGTCTTTTTACTTAAAGCAAAAGACGGTGGCAGTTTTAAGCAACGCTGATCCATGGATTGGAGCAAGAAGGAGCAGCTGAAAGTGAGGATGTGCCGCGGGCTCCGTAGCACAATTAGCATTCTCCTAAACAAACGAGCTTCAACAGAGCTGTAATTAAGCAGGCCTGTAATTAAGTATATGCCCTTTATCATAACGATCATGCTTAAAAATGGCATGAAGCACGGAACTGTGTTATTAATGCTGTAATCCCAGACTGAAGAGCGAGTACATAGAAATCTGCATGTCAGGCCTGTCACCGCGAGTGTTTGTAAAATACATTAAAGAAAGAAGCCCTCAAACAATGAGCTCGTTCAACTGTTCTTTTTACAACCAGGCAGCACAAGTCAAGAGGACTGTGGATGCTTACAGATCCCAAGGTTTAAACAAATAAAGCTGTAATCTGCCGTGTGCCCCCCCCTCCCCCGCCGCTGGAAAGAGGCTGTGAAGTTGGTCTAGGGCTTTGTTTTCTCCCTTTCTTCAGCTGACCCAGATCCTGTCTTTGTTGCTCTTGGGGAAGCTTTTCAATTCACAGGCTGTATCTGCTTGGACATCACACACCCCCCACCCCCGCCAACCCCCATCACCCCACCCCAGGTCCTGCTCCTTCCCTCTGTGTGGAAACTATCCTTTCACTTTCCAAAGCAACCCTGAAGCCTCCTTTGATGCCCCATCATGCTTCGGGGTATGCCTCCTTGACATCTCCACAAGCAGAAGGACAAGGAAGGATTTCATCTTAGCATGCTTGATAGAGGGTCATAAAATAGAGTTGTGAAAATGTAAACTTTAAAACAAGATCCCGTTCCCAGCACTTGGGTTATTAGCTGCTAACAGTCACTGTGTCAGGGGAGCCCAGGCACCCTCAGAAGGGATGGAGAACTGGCTCACAGGCAGGTAGTCATTGTCAGAGTGAAATTTAAATGCGGTGGAGTGGTGGGAGGCCTTTAATCTCGTGTACTTGCTTGGGGCTTGGAGCAGTAAGTAACTAGTACCCCACCCCCTTCTCTCCTCTTCTGTGGTGTTTCCAAAGTCCTTTGCAATTTGGGATGGGAAAGGTGCCAGCAACCCAGTTTCTCAAGGCCATTTCTCAAAACTCATTTGCAAACCAAAACACGGGGCATCCTGCTTTCTGGGTGACTCACTTTGGGGATATCTTTGGAAGATGTTTGTAGACGCCTCCGGAGCTGTCTGCTCCATGACACTCCAATTGAGTTTACACAAGGCCAACGACTTCCTTCTAGGTCCCCAAAGCAATTTGTTTTGCTATGTTATTCATAAGCCAAAAGGAGCAATTTATCAGCCACAGCCGGAGACTCCGGAGCCCCACGCACAAGAGGACGGAGAAAGGAGTGTGCGTGCAGGAGTCAGTTGCACATGCCTCGATGCCAGCTTGTTAGCCATGTGGCCTTGGTTAGTCACCTAGCCCTGAGTCAGAGTTTCACCTGCCCCAGGATATGTAAGCCCCCCATCTGCAATGCTGGGCAGGCATGTGAGACAGCGACATGAATGAGCTGAGCTTGGCAGTCTTGCCACAGCCACTCATGCAGGGTTTTTAGATAGAAAGCAGTGCCTGGTGTTTTGAGGAATGAGTTCAGGTCACAATCTCCTGCCACATAACTGTTATGATCAGGACAGAGGCTGACCTGTCTGAGCCTTCCTTTCAACTGTAAAAGAAAAAGATAATGTTTGGGCTACTCAAGATGCAATGAGCTACAAACAGCTTCTCAGTTGGCTAGGGGTGGTAGGTAATCTTACTACTGCAGAGGAAAGGCCCTCCACAGACTCCAGGCACCCATGTTAAACCATCTGCCCCATGGGTCCTAAACCAAAGGCACGGGTGCAGTGCTGGTGTGACTCACTGGATACCCAACACTGTCCTTGGCATCTGTCCTCTCTGATTGTCAGGTGAAGCCTGATCCGGAATGGAGGTCCTGGTGGGGGTCTAGTGCCATGTAGGTATGGAGTTAGATGTGAGGCCACTGAAGACCAAGGCTGAGTCTCCTAGCCGACAGACGCTGTTGTGGTGGAATAGCCTCAAAGCTGCAGCTAGGATTGTGCTATGTCCTCCACAGACACTAATGAAGGGTCCGTATGCTCGAGAGACCTGGCATCATTAAAATACCATTTGCATTGTGGTTTTGACCTCAAGTCTGGTCCCATGGGATTTCCTAGAGGATCATGGGAAGAAATGCCATGAAAGAAAAAAATCTGGTCCATCATGAGTTGGGAAGGAAAAGGGTCACTATCACCTCATGAATATGCCACCTCATAAATATTTCTAAAACCTTAAACCCATATCATAGAATGCACTAGGCTACATTCCATGTTAGGGCAGTTCACACTGTGTCTGACGGTCGGCTTTGCTCTGCTAAATGGACTTCTGCTTAAACTATCTGTGTTTTGATTGACTTCTTTCCTTTAAGAAGACAAGAACTAAGGATATCCCTACCCCGAATGAATTCAGCTGTTTGATGTGCCTTGGAAAAGAGCCCTAACAGGCTGGGAGGACTGCTTAACGATACAGGGCTTGCTCAAGCATGTGCAAGGCTCTGGCTTCCACCCTAGCACCACAGACAGACGCAGAAACAAAACCAAAACTATTGTAAAGAAGTCAGAGGTTAAACTACAGGTGCCTCCGGTTCTGTTAAGCACAGGGCATGGGGACCTCACATGTACACAATCATCTCTAGATCCCATCTCTAGGCAAAATGTTTGACACTGTCACTTTAATTGAGGGGCAATTCCCTTCTACATCCCGAGTACCCCATGTTCTACATCCCAAGTACCAAGAGGCCTCGGGCCCCTGCTTTGAGCAGCCACTCCTCTAATGCAGACACCTGGTTAGGTGAGGGAGGTTCTTAGAGAGCTCTGAGCCCAGGAAGGGCAGGAGGGCATGTCCTACACCCAGAAGGGACTAGAAACCTGGATAGAACAGTTACGCTCCTCCACAGGGAAAGCCTTTTATCTTTATAACACTGTCATGAGTTTGCTCCAAGACCACTTGTACTTGGCTTAAGGTGAAGACAGTTGTCTCAGGATCATGCCCATTGGAGTAACAGGGCGCCTCCGTGGTCAGGAGGCCCTGGGGGCCATGCTCACACCTGCTGCTCCAAGATGGAATTCTGAAGCCTGTTGGTGAGCTGGAGATGAAGCAGGGAGCCAGACTGTGCAGAAAGAAGAGCAGAATATGGGCCCAGGGAGGCTTGCTCCCGAGTTCTCAGTGTGTGGGGGGTCTCCTCTAGCTGGGTGGCCACTGGACAGGCCCTGCATCACACACCCAGCTTCCTGTAGACAGACACCAGAGGAGGAAGATGCACCTTCCCTTCCAGGCCCCCTTTTCACTTTAACACCAGCACAAATAATTTTAAATTATACTTTTTTGAATGTCTCAATATGTGGATCTGTTTTCCAAGGAATCCATTCCTAAAGGCCAGCTAAGCTAAAATATCCTGAAGTTCCTAGTCCCAACCCCAAGGCAGGGGTCTGCAAGGGCCTTGGGCCCATAGCTGTTTTCTGTGCATTTACATGTGTCTTCATGTATAAAGAAATATACATGTGTGTGTGTGTGTGTGTGTGTGTACATGCGCGAGTGCTCGCTCGCTTGCTCATGCACACACATGCTAATGAACCCAGAACCACAGCGTAAGTGTTCCTTTTCCCCCCTTAGCTGTGGAACTTGCCATTAGAAGGCAAAACTCTAACTCGAACTTTTTTTAAAAAACAACTTCATAGGAGTATGGGGCAGAGACCTATAGCCAGCTCCCAAGGTGCCTTGACTTCCTCCCAAACGGCTGCTAGAAGAGTCATACAAAGGCCCGTGGCCTGGAGAGACTGAGGACAGTCTCAGCCTTGAAGATGGGCCATTCCCAACTATCCAGTCTAGCCAGGATGACCAGACAGAAGAAGCACCTGGGACACTAGCCTGGCTAGTTTTTGACACGTTAGCGTGTCAAGGTGAAGAAGAACCTGCAATGGAACAACGCCTCCATCAGATGGTCTGTGGGCACGTCTATGAATATTTCCTTTTTTATTGAAAAATAATTTTAGGGCTGGGGCAGGGCTTGTGCACGTGCAGAGGGAAGCCAGGACTCTACCCATGGGTAAGAAAGAAGACTCTACAGTCCTGGTCAGTGGGGGCTGAAGAACTGGCTGGGATTAACAGGAGACCAGAACCACTACAGTGGAGTCTTTGCTTTGCTGGTACAATTATATTGGTCACGTGGGGCTGAAGAATAAGCTGTGACTAAGAAGGGAACAGCATTGCTAAGGCAAAACCTGCTGGGGCCGGAGGGGCCGAGGTTGCATCTCATGCTGGCAGCAGAGCTTGGTCATGTCTGCATCACTTCCGGTGATAGTGGCTGCCAAGGCATGAAGAGGCCATTGAGAGCAGTGGAGATTTGGCATCATGAGAGCTCAGGAAAGTCTGTTGGTGGAGGCTAGGTCTCAGCTGCAAGCAGGACTGAAGCAGTCAGGAAGAGAAGCTTAGGCCTGGCACCGTGTGGCAGGTGAGAGTCCCCGATCAGAACCCAGGCAAGGCTATGTATGGGTGAAGGAACAGTACAGTGCTGTGAAGCCTCCAGCATCGGGGATGCCAGCACCATGAAAGCCCAGCAAGGACAACAGCAGCTGTGCAGTGGAGCCAGCCTGAGCCTGTGGGAGGAGCCATAAGTGTTATGAATGGCAGAGCCTGAGGGGTGGAGCTTATGAGTCCCTTGGAATCCAGAGGCTCTTAAATGAATTCCACGCATCACCGCACCAAGCTTTTACTGTTAGCTGTTGGCCTTTGGGTTTGCTTTGATGTGATTATAACAGGGCCTTGGCTTTTCCTATTTGACATATAATGTCACCCCCTACACACACACACACACACACACACACACACACACACTTTTTTTTTTTGTACAGGAGCCCACAGTTAGGAGACTTCAGATATTTTGGAAAGACTTACAACTTCGAAAGAGACTTTGGTTATTTTAAAGAGTCCGAATTTTTATTTTGTTTTATTTTTTAATTAAAAATTTTTATTGGCATATGTCCATTGTACATAGTAATAGGTTCCATAAAGACTTTTTTGCTTGGGTTTTTTTTTTCCTAGACAGGCTTTCTCTGTGTTGCCCTGTCTGTCCTAGAACTTGCTTTGTAGACTATGCTGGCTTCAAAGGCATCAAACTCAGAGATCCACCTGCCTCTGAAGTGCTGAGCTTAAAGGTGTGCACCACCATACCTAGCAGAGACTGACTTTTTAAAGCGTTTGGATTTTTTGTTTTGTTTTGTTTTGTTTTGTTTTTAGAGATAGGGTTTCTCTTTATAGCCCTGGCTGTCTTGGAACTCACTTTGTAGACCAGGCTGGCCTTGAACTCAGCAATCAGCCTGCCTCTGCTTCCCAAGTGCTAAGATTAAAGGCATGTGCCACCACACCCAGCTAAGTGTTTGGATTTTTAATAACTGTGGGATTTTTAAAAAATAGAATGTGCTTTATTTTGTGATATTGATATAGAGACATTGGGGATAAACATAAAAGGAAAGGTTATGGGTTAATATCGATGTATTGGTGTGTCAAGTTGACAAGAGATCAATTGTCCTAGCTAGGTTTTTTTCCTTTTTTGTCAACTTGACAAAAGTTAGAGGTATATAAAGAGGAAACTCAATTGAGAAAGTACAGGCTGTCAATCAGGCTACCCATACAAGTCTGTGGGGGCCTTTTCCTGACTAATGGTAGATGTGGAAGGGCCCAGACCACTGAGCGGTGGTGCTCCCTATGCCTGAGATCCAGGTTGGTACAGAGAAGCAAGCTGAGCAGTTGATGTAGAGTAAGCCACTAAGCAGCATCCATTCATGGATTCTGCTTCAGTTCCTGCCTCCAGATTCCGACCGACCCTGACTCCCTTTGATGATAGACTGTGATGTGGAGATGAAACAAGCTCTTTCCTTCTCAGGGTGTTTTGATCATGGTGTTTTATTATAGTAATGAAACCCTAGTTAATACAGGGAGTGAGGCTGGTGCAGGTGGTTGGGGCAAAGGGAATAGAAGAGGGAACAGAAGCAGCATAGATGGAGGAACTGGGCTGGAGGAACAGGAGGGATCCAGGGTGACAGAATGGGACACCAGGAATGGTTTACAGGAGGGGAAGCCAGGAGGCAGCTGGGCTGAGCTGGGGCTTCCATCTGACAGGTGTTTTGTGGGGCACTTGTGATGCCCAACAGAAGAAAACTGGCTCATGTTAGTTGGATCACCATGGACAAGAAGGTTAGGAGTTACTGGTAAGGACAAGAGAAACAAGTAGTACTTGGCCTGGTGCACTGAGGGTGTGTGTTAATAAGATTTTATATATATATAATTTTATATTTTATATATATATATATATATATATATATATATATATATATATAGAGAGAGAGAGAGAGAGAGAGAGAGAGAGAGAATATGAGAAGATATGTCTGTCTGTGCAGAAATAGAATTTGGCAGTTGCTAGCATTGTGACAAAAGAGCCAAGTGACATGGCTCTTTTCCCGGAGGAGACCTGTAGAAGTCCTGAGGACAGAGCTGAGGGAGGTGACTGTAGGACTCAATTCTTCTACTGAGAAAGATCCCAGGAGTTTCAGGAAGCACACGAGTTCAGCATACACTATGTCATATGGACCAGAATGGGAGTTTGTCAGGTTTCAGTGTATAGGAGGATCTGTTTATTCACACACAGATGTAAATATAGATCTGTGTGGATACATCTGCACATGCAGAAACACAGCCATGGACCTAGATTAGGGGTTCTCAACCCATAGGTGGAGACCCTTCAAGGGGGTTGAACAATTCTTCCACAGGGGTTACCTAAGTCCATTGGAAAATAGATAGCAAATTGTACAGTTATGAAATAGCAATGAAAATAATCTTCCAGTTGGGGTTACCATAAGAGAAATTGTATTCCAGGGCTGCAGTTCGGAAGGCTGAGAAGCACTGGCCTAGAAGCAGGGGCACCTGCAAGTGGCACACACTTGGAGTCAGTCCTTGCTCTGCTTTCTCGCACCCTGCTCTGTAAGGAGCAGGCTCCTGTGGACATGGCTGACTCTAGACTGGACGGGAAAGACAGAAACATCTTGTACCAGAACCAAAGACACCCTCAGAGAACCACAGAACCATGGCAGAAGGGCCTGGAGTCTGGCTTGATGGGGCTCCTACTGGCTTAACCTGGGACAATCTGAGCATCTAAGAAAATGATGATGGAGCCAGGTGCAGTGGTACACACCTATGATACCAACATTCAAGAGGCTGAGGCAGGAGGATTGGGAGTTCAGAACATGCCTGAGCTACATAGCTAGACTGTCTCAGTGGGGAAAGAGGTTAACAAACGAGAACCTATTGGTTCATACTGATGCAAACTGATAAATACATACATAGGATGAGAGGAAGGCCTCCTCCTCCTCCTCAAACACCAACCCATAAATACTGAAGGAACGATAGTGACAAAGGTCAGCAGATGCCAACCCTCATGAGCAGAGGTCAGGGACCTTGGAGGGACAGGCCACTCTTACTGTCCAGACACAGCTCAGCTCCCACTGCACGGCCATGTTGAGGGAAAACAGTGACTTCACAAATCTACCCAAGCTGTGACAGCCCACGGATCCCTGCTGTCCACACTCCAGTGTTCTTCCTGCTGCCAAACACAACATACACCTAAGCCAAAGGGAGCCAAGCCCGGGTCCAGGCTGAGGGACAGTGGCTCGGCACAGGGACTGAGGAAGACAGGACCTTCACCCTCCAACTCGCCTCAGGCTGAGCAAGGTGTTGGGGCTTCAATCAAACCTAATTTCCTGCCAAGTCTGTAATGTGCGTGTAAGGTTATTATGTGTACCCTAGGGCTGACATCCAATTTTTAATAGGAATTATCTCAAACACTAGATTTCTTAATTATAAAGTATATATCTCTGGGGCATCATGGAAAGTGCTCTACAGTAGAAGTAAATAAATTCAACACTGGGATCTTTCCCTCTTCCCTAGTGACTGCCCTGTACCAGCCAAAGGAAGCCCTGTGGCCAGGACAGAGGCTTCTCTGAGAAAGGGTAGGGGTTGGTGGGCTGCATATGCCACACATGGTTCTTAACTCCACACACACATCCTTCTATAAAACACTTTTGTCATGGATGCTACCATGAAGTTTAAGCTATCCCTCTCCCCCTTGGTGATGTGACTTGCTTGGGGTAATTGGACATTAGTCTATGTGACATCAGTTTGTGTACCTGGGAGTGTGGTTCCCTGCTGTGTCCCAGCTGGGCTGGCTGAGTGAGAACCACAGGGCCACTATGTGGAGTGAAGGCCTACAGTCCTGGCTCTGTGCTCCCCACACCAACCAAGTTGTCACCTCTGATGTGTGTGGATGGCCCCATGTGTGACCATCTAGTCTAGCCGTGAAGAACATACCAGAAGAACCACTGTTGACCCACAGACCCCTGAGGAGTGGACTCACAGACCCCTGAGGAGTGGTAACTGTAGGCTAGCTCAAGTCCTAAGTCTTAGGAGATAGTGATAAGGCAAAGAATCTAATAAGGAGCTGCATCTTTGAGGGGAAAATGTACATAGATTTTTCCAGACACTTTTGGATCTTTACATTGCTCACGGAGCCTTTGCACATGGGGCTGGTCATTCCCCCGAGATGCAAGGATTCAGGAGGATGTGCAACATGAACATCCAAAATGCCGGCTGTGACTCTCATCTCTGTACAAGGACAAAGCCCGGAAGCTTTCTGGACTGGCTGCTGGGGGCGGGGGTGGGGGTAGGGTTGGATGGGCGGGTGTCTCAATGTCCCTCTCACCCCAGCTCCACCGGTATGGCTCTATGACAGCTGTGTCCTAAGCTCCTACAACAGTGCCTGGCACATGACAGCTAAGTAGACAACAGTGAACAAGGCTTGTCCACTGTGGGTGGTACTCATGAGTGGGGCCAGTTGTCTGTGTCCCGTGTGAATGGCAGGGTTCTCTGGATCACTGGCTGGCCAAGTGTTTATGTACAGACTTTTAACATGGCTGCTGCCTGAAGCCTTCCTGGCTCTCCCTGCCTGGGACCAGATGATAGGGTATCTCTGGGTTTTAGCGTTTTTCAAAGCCCCTGGGTAATTACAGTGCAGCCTGGCTTGAGAAGGCTTGGCTAGGCAAGGCCTAAGATCCACCTGAAATGCCCCATCTCACATGAGCAACACCACGAAGAGCAAACCAGTGTTGGTGTCAGCTCCTCAGCTTCCACACACAGAGGCGTCTCAAAACTGGAAAGCAAACAACAGGAATGGTAGCTCTGGGCTTGTGGCCTGCTCTTGTTTTCTGGAATGAAGAGGCAGGCAGGCAGGGAGTCTCAGATACTCTGTCAGGGCAGTGGAAGGCATACTTATCTATATCCACACAGCCCTGGGTATCTAGGGAAGCACCCTGCTTACAGCTGGGGGTAGTGGCATGTTATTTGAGGACGTAGCCTGCTTATGAGGGGGGTGGGGGGATGAGGTGCCTGTTAGGGCCACAGAGCTAGCTGCTCAGGGGCCTTAGTCCACTGGTAAAGGATGAGATAGGAAAATATCTCCAAGTCTCGCTGAGAGCAGACTGCTGGACATGTTTGAGAAGAGTGGACTTCCGCTCCAGGGATGGAGATGCTGGGAGGACCATGGCAGCATGCCATGGCTATCTCCAAGCGGGACGACCTTCATGGCCACCAGAGCCTCCTTTAAAGTGCAGGTCTTATTGCTTCACTCCTTTTCCTGGAGACTTCCGCTCTTTCTCAAGCTCACAGGTCTTGGCGTATGGGTCCCAACTGTTTAATGTTCCTAGGCTGCCTGCCCTCCAGCACCCAGACACCCCAACCTGCTCTGACCAGCATATCTGACTGCTGAGGTGTGTGCCCTTCTTGCCTCTCTGTCTGTATACCCCTGAAACCAACAGAACAATGGCGGCCTGGGCCATCCTGTCTCACCGTTCACCACACTGGCTCAGTAGCCTCCACCGTAAGCAGTGCCTGACATCCTGGTTACCAGTCCTTTGAGCTATGAGCTCTCATCACAAGGGCATGAAGGAAGGTACAGAAATCAATTCTGCTTTATAATATATTTTTTTTAAGATTCTGTGACAAAGGGACAATCCTATCCCTTTATATGCATATCTGTGTGCATGTACACCCACCCATGTGTGTAGAGGCCAGAGGTCATTCTTAGGCGTCAGTGGACAGGTGCTTTCTGTCTTTATGAAGTAGGGTCTCTCACTGGCTGGGTACACCCCATGCAGCTTCCTACCTCCACCTCTCAGCATAGGGTTGCAAGCTTTCGCTACCACATTTGGCTTTAACCATTTATATGGGTTCTGGGGTTTGAGCTCAGGTCCTCGTGCGTGGAAGATAAGCACTTTACCCATCTCCCCAGTCCGTCCAAGCCAACGCCCCTTACTTTGATTCCATGCCGAGCCCGTGAACAGCACACACCAGAAAGGTATAGTGTTCCAACAGGTCACAACAACAACAACAACACAGACCCTGGAGGTGTCATCTGAACGCCAAGATCTTCCTCTCCTCTAATAAAGGGAATCAAGTCCTACCCATGGCCGCCCTGGATACTGCTGACCACTCCCATGGTGTGGCCATGGAAGGATGGGGAACCTGAACACTAACGGAGGCCAGCGCGATATGCCAGAGCAGGGACACCTCATCCACACAAAGATACAGTAAGTCGCCGTCACCCTTCCCACTTGGTGCTTTGGCAGGTAAGCTCTCTGGGTCGTAGTGACAGGGGATGAAGGAGCAGCCTGAGACTGAACCAGTGACCAAGGGGACACCCACTGTGATCAGCAAACATCACAGTGTGTGCTGCTGTTTATCAAGTTGCCCTGTCTGTGAAGTATAAGCCAAGAGCTACCCAGGTTTAATATTAAACTTTAAAGGGCATAAAGGCAGTACACACACACACACACACACACACACACACACACACACACACACACAATATTGGCAACTGCTTCACTTTGTAGATTTTCCAGAAAACATATCTGTAGGTATGAGGCCACCTCTCGTTTCTGACTGTACCCATCACACATGTTCCCTGTCACCGGACAGCAATGGTAAGGGATTGTGGCCATCTCCCCTGACACCCTCCACCCTCAGCAAACACTTCAGCCAGCAGTCGAAGCTCAGCCTTGAGGCTTAATAACAGCGTCTGCGGAATTGCTCTCATTTCTAGAGCTGATGAACTTTTCCAGGCAACACAGTTGAAATAATGGGCACAGAGATGACAAGAGATTCACACGCAAGGTTCTTTGAACTCTCCAGGATAATAAGCACTTGCTCCCCTTTACAATGGGCATATAAAAGAGAAATCTAAATAATAATTGCTGTAATTATCTTGCAAAATATGCAGAGATTAATGGTGATTATGAAAATCTGTCTAATTGTTCTCTGAAGTCATCGGCTGATCAAGTGGTATCCTGGAACGGCCGCTGCCAAGGAACTTTTGACACTGAACCGCAGGTGGGCACGGGAGTATGTCACTGTGCCTTTCTCCCCACAAAATCTTACCCTGTGTTTATGAAATCCGTTTCCATCACTCCCTGGCCCACATTTTAACTCTTCACACGGGTGCCCCACGGAGGCTTCCAAGGCATCCTTAATGGGCTGCTTGGTGTCACTGTGGTTCAAAGCCCCAAGTTCAACTTGTTATTTATTCAAATAATTAATTACTCTTGTACCCATCGAGCAGTTTGTCATGACACATTAATGACTTGATAGACTTCCATGAACTGGTGAACACAGAACAGCAGAGCGTTTTTATCGTCATTTAATTTTAAAACGATCCTGTGTGAAATTATCTCGTCGTGAGTGATGGGCACATAAAGAACCGACTCAGCAAAGCCCCTTTTGGATCATTGCTTTATTAATGGGTAACGTCAGGGGAATGAAAAATGCTAACATTGTCATATTCTGCTGCTTGGTGGAGACGGATGGCAGGAGAGTGGGTGAGGGCTCTGCTCGCTCACTGCCACGAGTGGGCTGCCCTTCCCTTCCTCATGCCACAGCCAGAACCCACGCACCCACCTGGCTGGCTGCTCAATCAATGCCTTTTTTATTTTTAATTTTTTTTTTTTGAGTGTAGAGTTCTTAGCACTGGTGTGTGTGTGAGTGTGTGAGTGTGTGTGTGTGTGTGTGTGGTCTCTTTTTTCTTAAACTTGGGTTTTCCATGACTGATATAAAAGCAGTCTCACGAAAACATTCCGCTTTATTGCTTTGAACATTAAACGTTATTAATCCAATAGAAGAACGTTAAAGATATTGCTGTCACCTTTAAATGTGAAATAATATTAGGAGCTTAAAAATGCTGGGTTAGGAGAAAAGATGTTCTTAGTGGCTTTCAAGGCTTCAGATGCCCAGGCTGGGTTGATGATAAAATCCTATGTCTACACAGCTCACGGCACAGCGTCTACTTAAAGAAGGTGCCCTGCTTAGCTCCTTTTGCCTCTCATAGCCTGAAAACCCTCTTCCTTGTTTTAGCTGAAAACTTGGGAATCTTTACAGTGACTTCCCACAATGCCACCCAAAGCCAGAGGATGCGGCTGGTGATCACCTCAGAGTGAGCACTAGCCTGTGGAATTGTCAGGCTTCTCTGACAGCTGAAAGACTACCCAAGAGGGACCACAGCAAGGGAACCGGAGGCTTCCAGCTTTGGCTTAATGGGGAGTAGCTTCACCACCTGCTTGGATGTCCGATGCAGGGCCTTCTGCCTGTCTGTCCCACTGGTCGACAGAGCTTAGACTCACCAAGAAGATAGCGGCAGAGGTGGCTGCCGACCTCCTAGCAAGCTGTAGAGGCTTCCTGTATACTTGCTGTTAGTCATCAAGAAAGTCCTGTGACATATGCACAAAGGCTTATTACTAGATGATGCTCATACCCCTCCTACTAACTGCAGGAGTAAAGGGCACAGGAGTTACACGTGAGGCTTGGACACTACACGGCAAATGTAGACTAGCTAGGAGCAAAGTGTTTGTGCATAGGGCACACACCAAAACACATGGATGCTGGTAGAAACTGGGCTGTCAGAACCTGAGGGCACAGGCCAAGGCAGGCGCGTGAGGTGGAGGCAGAGCCTGGGGGGATGGCTTGTCTTGTGGAATACCTTAATCCTGCAGATGGACTCGGGGGCCAGATGCCTATGACATTCCCAGAGATGTCTGCTAAGGGAAAGCTGCCTCGTGTTGTGGGTACATCTCATGAGTGGAGGAGAGTCCTGGCTTGCAGGACTACCGGGTGGACTTGAATCAGATTTACAGGCTGTGGAGATATAACGCAGTTACCGAGGGGGCCTCCTTAGGGACCACTGAGAGCCAGGCAGGCATTCCGAAGTTACATGAGACCACAGGCTGGTTAAAAAGGAGACCTCAATTCAAAGTCCAAGGCAAGTATTGCAACCACAGGGGGTGGCAGCCTCTTGGTAACACTAGTCCACGCAGCAGAGTCTGGAATAAGCTGGATCTGCAGCAGGTTCCTCCGGAGAGCAGTCTCACTCTTCCATGGTGGCAGGGAGCTAGGGACTTCAGCCCTCGGAGCAAGCGGCACTACTTTGTCAAACAATGTAGTCCAGATGACAGTGTTTGGCCCTGGGTGCAAGTGAACCTGGCTGTCCTTCCTGCTTTAAAGATGGAGTCTTTACAGCTGGCCCTGGATATTAGAAACATGGTTCCTTCTGAAGTGTCAGAAGTCGTAGCACCTTGGATGCTCATTAAACATGCAACCCTATTAGCCCTGGACCTCAGATTTCACGGAAGCCTCGAGGTGTGCCTGCACCAGGCACCACAGTGGCGGCGGGTCTTAAAGTTCCTCTGCACACACAGGCCCTGTTACCTGGTGAGGATGGGTCACCACTGACAGCTGGTTAAGCTATGGCCTTTGTAACCAGACACAGTACTTGGTGAGGAGATAGGATCAGTGGGGCTCTGAACACCCCTAACAAATATAAGGCAAGATGTCTAGAGATACAGCCAACACTAACAGATGACCCATCTTCTGTGGCACGGGCAGCCTCAGGGCTGCAGACCTCTCAGGGTCTGGGCCTCTGAAATTTGCAGTATGGAAAGACCCCAGAAAGGACCCAGGTCTGCACTTGCACACTGTGGTTTTAATGCCAGGGGTTTCTATGGCTTATTGCTTTCCCCAGTAGGGGGAAAGAGATTAATAAATGCAGACACCTTGTGAATGACTCTTCTGGAATCCAGACAGGGTTTTATTTTTGGGTTTCCCCCCTCCTTCTCTGTATAATTCAAAGTGAGCTCTTCGTAGTCTGGGGCTGAGGAATGTGACACTTCCACTGGGACCAGAGCCCTGTTTCCTCTCTGTGCTTCTGTGGGAAATCATTTGCTGCCATGGGGAAACCTTCCCTGATGTTTTTAAAGAGACTCTTTGGTCAGAACAAAGCGAAAGAACATATTTTGTACAGTCTCCTGGCTTAGAAGATTCCACGCAGGTGACACCTCATCGAGAGAGCCCTCAGAAGCCAAGAGTGACCGACTGCTTAGCGGGAGACAAGCAAGACCCTAAGGGAAAACATGGAAGCCCCCGTGGGAAGTGGGCTGTGCTCCAAAACACGTTCTTAAAAGGCAGAATACGGTGTCAATCAAAAAGGAGGAGACACCCCCCAGAGCCAGGACTGGAGCAAAATCAGAGGAATCAGACACTGCACACCTGGCACCTCTGGATTCTCCCAGGGATTCAGAGCCGGCAGGATTCTGCTGGTCCTAGCCTTTCCCCTGGGCTCTAGTGAGACCAACCCTCCCTGTCCCAGCTTCGCCATAATGACATCTGCCATGGAGGGGTTTATGAAGTTGCTTCGTGCACCCAGATATTAAGAGAGCCAGGTGCAGAATGTGGGTCTCCTGATGGCTACATAACCATTTACTGGGCCAGTGGAAAAACTCTCTCAGCTTAAGCTTGGCAGGGACTCCAGAGCACAATATCAAGGCTTGGAGAGGGAGCCAGGCTTGGGGCTCAGGGATATGATACAGCAGCCATTCACCTTCTGTTCCATCTTTCTTATGAACTGTCCCCAAACTGTTTCTTGACAGACACATGTGGAAAGCAGCAGGCTTTGCTTGTCCTGACTGTGTGAGTCCTGGTGGAGTATGGGCTAGCCTGTGATGGCAGCTCTCAGTTCAATTCCATGAAGGCTGTTGGACAAGCACCGAGCTGTGGTTTCGCTCGTGTCCAGCGCTGAGGAAAGCACAGGTGGCAGGAGACAGGCCACTCCACCCACACACAGTTCCTCTGGGAAAAGAGGCATGGAACAGGTGCTTCCATGGTTACTTGAGGTCTCAACCGTATGAGCAGAACACAATGTAGGACAGACAGAAGGACAGGATGCTGTGTCCTTACATTAAACACACAGCTCTGTTCAGATCTGAGATGTTAACAGCCATGGTAGAACATTCTGCCGATGGCAATTCAGAGGGTGGAAAAATGAAAGAATTTGTCAGTCTACAAAGGTGCACTGGGACTCTGCATGGCGGCTGTTCATACAGTGTGTCACTGGCTTCCAGTGAGCCTGCCTGACATGCAGCCTTAGAACCCATGTGGAAGCCTATAGGGAGTTGGACACAGGAGACACTTCAGAGGCTCAACGGCCAGCTATCCTGGGGTACTCGGTGGGACAGTAACAGAGACCCTGTTTCAAGATAAGGAAGGCGAGGACCAATACTTGTGGTTGCCCTCTGACCTCCACACATGCCATAGCATATACACACCTGCATCCACACAGAACTGTGTGCACACGTACCTATGTGTATACATATATGCACACACACACAGAGAGAGAGAGAGAGAGAGAGAGAGAGAGAGAAAGAGAGAGAAAGAGAGAGAGAGACACTGTCAAAGGGCCAAGGGCTAGTAGCTAATGCTACTGATGAGGTGAGGGGATCTCCAGGGCCTAAGAACAAGAAGGGCCTTGGGTGGACATGTGATGAATGGGGTCTGAGGTGAGGGGAGACTGGACTGCTGTCTGGCGCACACTGGACTCCCCTGTAAAGGATGGGTCTGAGAAACTTCTGTGAGGGACAGGAGCTTGTGGTATGAAGATGCCAGAGGATAGAGGACATTCTCAGAGGTGGTGCAGGCCATGGCAGAGTCTGCCATTGGAGGAGCACTTCCTGTCCTTGGAGGTGACTGGCTGTGACCTCATGGGCCTGTGCCTTTGCTCCCAAGCTCACGATGGCTATAGTATGACGATTTCTTTCCCTCTTGGCTCCCAGCAGGCCTGTCCACCCAGCCTGCACTTTGAACACTCTAGACAGGAAGTGGGGAGTGGGGGGCTAAGTTAGTAAAAGCCCCAGCCAAGTATACTGTCAGCTTGTTAAAAAAAGTCAATTCGTTTTTATGTAAAGAAATCTCACCGTTAAAATTATTAACAATGATGTCACCTCTTGAGGAATTCATTTTAGCGAAAATTTATTTAAATAACTTGATAAATGACGTCATCTTTTACTTACTGAATCATTCATTATCAAGTTCACCAATGTCTCTCTTGTTCCTGCATTGCTGAGTTTTGTGAGAGACATGTGGACTACAGAGGTTTTTCTTTTCTTTCTTTTTTTTTTTAATATGGCGATCTGGGGACATTTTAGAGACATATCCTACAAAATACTCGCTGTTTGAGATGACCTTTTGCACTTTTGGGATTCAGGATGCTGTGTGGGGGTTGAAACGAGGCCCATACCCCACCACAGACTTGCCCTTACTCTTGCACTAGAGTGACTGCTGGGTTCTGAGTCATCTGACCAGGTGTTAGGAACTGAACCCCAGCCCTCCTAAGATCAGCAAGCATTGGTAACTCCTGAGCCATCTCTCCAGCCCCTGCCTTTACTCTTAGTGGACATCTCCTGTGGTCAAGACTCGAAAACTTTCTGTTCTCTGGGTCACTGTGGTACCCACTCTTTAGACAGATTCACTGGGATGGCTGAAGAGCTATGAACAGTGCCAACATAGGAATGGTTCCTTCCAGGAAAAAAAAAAAAGAAAAAAGAAAAAAAGGCCCTCTTATTGCATTAATTCCTAGCTGAATGAAAATTAGCACCCGAAGGCAAGAGGTGCTGAGGACCGCCACGGGAGTGGGCGCCTGGCACAGCCTGAGCATGGGCTGGCATTGGCTTCATGGGAGGCAGCCTCCAGGCAAACTCTGCCCTCATATGTGTGTAAAAGCTTTGGAATCTCACTGGAAAAAAACTTTATTTCCACAGTGATCTTTGAAGTCTGAAAATGGAAGCAGAAAGGCTGTTTTTCAGTCTGGAAAGTTAGGCCAAAGCTCTGTAACACGCAGGGGCACGGTAGGGTGTGGGGTCTCTCAGCCTGTCCCTGCTAGGTCCTCCTGACTGCTTTATGCACCCCCTTTCCATTTTCCTCTCTGCTCTGTCCTATTGGGGCTTAAGAGCCTTTCCTGGGCCGAGACAATGCACACAGTAGGGCTACATGCATGTAGCATGTGTGTACTCACGCATGTGTGTTGTGTGCATGTGAAGGCAGTGGTTCTGAGATGAGCCTAGCAGGTGAGCATAGGTTGAGCATGTGGTCAGCCCCTCCTCCTCAGGGTAGAAGGCAGGGGCTTGGGCACATCAACTTCTCCACAGTTCAATTGGGCAGGCAGTATCATCTGTGAAATTTCTAATTTCAGAAGTAAAAATGAAACTCCAAACTTTAGCTAGGCCTGGGAGGTAGAGGCAGGAGGATCTCTGTGAGTTCTAGGGCAGCTTGGTCTACCTAGTGTGATCCAGGCCTGATAGGGCTACATTAGAAAGACCCTGTCTCAACAACAAACACGCCCCGCTCCCAACCAAACCACACCACACCACACCACACCACACCACACCACACCACAGCATACCACACACAAACTCCAAACTTTGGAACAGAGCAGAACACTGGTGACCAGCACTTCCAGGCTTCTGGGATCCCTTTCTGCCTGTGCCAGGCCCTGGCTCCATGCTACCTCCGCCTTAAGCCTCTCTGGCCAAATCAATCCTTTCAGCAGGGCTTTTGGCTCAGGGCTGACGGCAGCCCAGGTGCTCATGGAAGATGACTATTTCTGAGGGCAATACAGGCAGAGGTGGGAGACAACGTTCAACAAAGCAGTCTCGACCCAGCAAAGGGGCATGTCTGTCTCTTCCTTAGGAATGTCACAGTCAGCAGCACTTCAGTGTGAACCTAACTGGTCAGGATGAGGAGACAGACGGCTTGGGGGCCATTTCTCTTCTGTTTGATGGGGGTGATGTAAGCTTCCTGGACAGTGCCTTGTCTGCAGTGGTACGCAGGCCCACTGCTCTGGGCCAGCACTCTTTGGCTCTGAGCAGGCCACCTGTTCCCAGGCAGGGCTTAGTTCAGAAAGACCAAAGCAGCCAAGCCTTTCACAGGTCTTTTATTTCTCACAGCAGTTAGCAATTATCCTTGAACTTCCTCCCTGAGACTCCACATTCAGTCTCCAACACCCCCAAACCCTCAGATTACCCCATGCCACCTGTCAGTGAGATCAAAGATGGCTGTTCTAGGCTGTGGGACACTTAGCTGGAGCAGAAGCTGGGCCCCTGCCGTGTTCTTTCTACTGGGACAGCTGAGTTCCAGGCCCTACGGCCCAGGCTTTGACCACAGAACTCTGACTGGAAGCAGAGCTCTGTGTTCCTAGGCCAATCTGGGTTGCCACAACCCTGCTGTGCCTGGAGCCAAACACTGCACAAGCTAAAGCAGGGACAGGGTCCCCAGGGCAGTGTTGTAACCTTTACTTTTTATGTCCCAGGACCCAGCAGTAGCCCATGGGTGACAGAGCCTCTAGATTTAGCACAGTGGCCAATCATCTGAAGCAACATGGCAACTACATCTTTCCTATTAAAGGGGAAATTGTGTGTGTGCCCACACATACATGTGCCTGCCTGCATGTGTCCATGTGCCTGCCTATCCACACACCAGGCAACAGAGTGTAGTTAGTAGACACTGGGCTGGCATGGAATGCTGCGTGAGCACATGGAGGTTAGCCAGACTCTGAGCCTTATCTTGCACATCACAGACTGGGATTAATGATGTCCCTGCCTCAGCATTGCTGTGTGATGGAGCAGGGATGTGTGTGACACTAGGGACAGGCTAGCAGTCCGAACACCAGTACATGCAGTTGCTATTGTTAGCGTTTATTTCCAGAATAGGAAAGAAATAATCAGTGCCTGCCTCATCTCGTGTAAAGCACAGCCCTGTAAACAACTCTCACAGGGAGGGTAATGCCGGCCAACATGATGGACAGACAGACAGGTTGCAGGTTGCCCCCCCACGGGAGGCGGCAGAGTTAACCAGCTTCTGTAGGGACAGGAATGCCTGTCACCGTTCCAGGCTGTTGTCCAGAGGGTTACATGAATGTGACAGCAGAGCTCTCTGACCACTCAGGTGCTTGGCACACAAAGCTTGCAGGAGCCAGGCACGTGCCTCATGGGGCACACTAGCAGGGAAAGAAAGGCATTCTCGGGGAGGCACAGTAAGTGGAGGGCATCATCTTGATTTGCTGTGTGACCTTGGAGAAGTCACCAATCTCTCTGAATCTCATTTTCTCTTTTGCAAAATGGGGATGACAGAAGGGATAAGGGAGTCCACACATGAAGGTGGCTTAGTTCTGTAAACAGGCACAAGTCACTTGCTTCTCTACTGAAAGGCCAACCAGGAGGACAGAAGCCAGCTTCATGACACACAGTTACCAATGAGCAGAGACTATAGGGACTTACTGGGCCCAGGTTGAGAAACACAGGGGCTGCTGGCAGGAGAGGGAGCAAGTGGCTACATTACCTAGGTTGCCCCTGTCACACCTTACTAAGGTGAAGCAGCACCATGCTGCCATGCTAACAACAGGAAGCCAGGTGTCCACGCCTGTGGGTGGCCCCAGAAGCACTAAGGAACAAGGCTCTCACACAGTTTCCTTGGCCAAGACTGTCACAGATCCCAAGGCCACCAACACCACCTGCACCCCAAGGGACACTTCTATCTGTGCAGAGGGAAGCTGCAGAGGGCCGGATTCTATACAAACCTCACAGCCTAGGTCAATCTACATAGTGCAGACCTGTAAAGTAACATCTAGATGTGTGGTATAGACTCTTGGTACTTGAGGATAGCCTGGGCTACTCAGTAAGACTCTGGTAACTCCATCTATTCCTCTGCAAATAACTCTACAAAATACACATGAGAAAACTGACCTAAGAAAAAAATAGCATAAAAAAACAATAATTGTGAAAGAAATTAAATTGTGTCCCTCCCCTCAAAACCCTCCAGCCGAGACTCACGTGTTTCCAAGACCAGCTAATGCTTAGAGAGAGACCTTTTCCATTCCCAACCCCCAAAGAACAGATATTACAATATTTTAGAAATATTATCATATTTGAAAGAAACATTCCTGACCATTCAGCCATTCAGAATGGTATTTTGATAAGTATCAATCCTGAATCATTTCCATAAATGCTAGAGTCATAACAGATAACAGTGGCCCAGAGCTAATGTACATTTGAAGAACATCACACCCACTAAAGCAAGATTTACCTTGGAATACAACAACAGAATCTAAATGCAGAATCATCAAAACAAAGTGATTCATCTCAATAAGCCAAATGAGAAAAAAAACCTCAATATGGTTTTTAATAGATTCTGACTTTTTAAATTATGAAATTTAAATTAGTGCCTGAATTTAAAAAGGAAATCACTGTGTATGCATAGGTGTACACATGTGTGTAGTGTGTGTGTGCTGTGTTTACTATGTATTGTTTAGTACGTTGTATGTGTGAATAGTGTGTGTGTGTGTGTGTGTGTGTGTGTGTGTGTGTATGAAACCACCAGTTAAAACTTAACAGGCGGGGCTGGTGAGATGGCTCAGCGGGTAAGAGCACCCGACTGCTCTTCCGAAGGTGATAAGTTCAAATCCCAGCATCCACATGGTGGTTCACAACCATCCGTAACGAGATCTGGCGCCCTCTTCTGGAGTGTCTGAAGACAGCTACAGTGTACTTACATATAATAAAATAAATTAAAAAAAAAAAAAAAAACAACTTAACAGGCAAAGCAATCTACACAAAGTAAAGACCCACAGAGACCTATGATACATAGACACTTCCAGAAGGAAGAATAATGCTTTTTTAAAGGTGACCAGCCTTCCAGAAGTTTAGATTCAATGGTTTTCAAACAAATCTGGGCAGAGAGTATATTCCTTAGAACTTCAAGTAACTACATTTTAACTGGATTTTAAGAAATGAGCTAGAGGGCTGGCGAGATGGCTCAGTGGGTAAGAGCACCGATTGCTCTTCCGAAGGTCCTGAGTTCAAATCCCAGCAACCACATGGTGGCTCACAACCACCCATAATGAGATCTGACGCCCTCTTTTGGTGTGTCTGAAGACAGCCACAGTGTACTTGTGTATAATAAATAAATAAATCTTAAAAAAAAAAGAAAGAAATGAGCTAGAACTGTTAAGACCATTTTGGAAAACAGCGAGACAGGAAATCAAAGGCATGCTTCCTGGGCTAGAGAGCTGCTCAGTGGTTAAGGGCACTTTCCTGCTTCTGCAGGGGACCCACATGGAACAGCTGATACCAGCTCTAACTTCTGCCCCGAGGTGTTTGGCACTCTCTTCTAACTGCCAAGGGTACTGCATGCATTTGCACACATCCACACGTACAAACACATACATATACATTTTTAAAAAGTCTTCAAAATAAATGTACACATTTGTAATAAATAAAAGTGTGATTGCCATTAGGCTATGTATCCAAGGAAACAAGACAGGGAGGGGGCCCTAGAACATACCACACAAGCTGTGACAGTCATGGACTGCCTTTCAGACACACTGGCTAAAACAGAAATACCATGTTGTACCGACACCGACGAGCAGTGCATTTTCATCCCTATCATACAATAAAAATTATAGGTGAATTTTAGATTTCAGTGTGAAAAAAAGTGATGACAGTGCCAGGATTTACTAGGAGGCAGGGAAGGTTTTTCTACACATGGCATCAAAGATGCAAGACAGAAAAGAAAATCCAAACCAAAGAACAATATGCAAACTGAAAAAGCAGTAATGACTGGTTCACAAGCTCCTGCCCACCTCAGGAATCTCAGTCAGGCAGGGAATGGGGGGAGGGACCACACTAGTTACCCAGGAAACACACACTAATAAGAAGCCACAATACTGTCTCTCAGACAGACATGACTTTTAGACATTAACAACCAGTTGTGAGGCCTTGAGGGGGAACCCCAAACAGATCCCCTTTTGTGTATCTGTCAGCAATGTAAACTAACTCAGCCACTATTCTGGGCGGCTCATCATTGTACACACAAATGGTCAGAACCATTTTACCTTCATATTTGCCTAAAAGAACAGCCAAAGTACAGGCACTGACTCCCCACAGGCATACAAACCCAGGTCTAAGTTCTAGCTGCCCACAAAGGTGACAGGTTTAGAAAAATCATCAGAGCAGTTCAGCCATGCCGGTTCCGTTCATGCAGCTCTGATTTACATGGCATCTTTATGCTTGTTTACATTTCTCCTGACTGCAAATGGTGTCATGCACCATCTGTGAATGCCTGGGTGCATGAGTTTTGAGAATGTATAACTTCTTATAATAGGTGGGTACGTTTTATGGTAGTCAACGATCAAACAGACGATTGTCTGCATATATTTTACGGATTCATGACACACCTGACTTTTTCTTAACTTTCTATAGTTTTACGGGCTTGAGTGTTATCTGCAGAGGTTTCTCAAATCCTCACGAATCCCAAAGAAATAATTTGCATATAGGTGGGCTGGCAAAGCTTGAAGCCCAAACCAGTGATGTTCACAGATCCCTCTCAGAGGCGAAGACCAGACTCTTTGACAAGGAATGAGATGTGTGATGTCATCACAAGCAGACACTTAGCCACAGGAAGGATCAAACTGTCCACATGCGCAATACAGGAGGTGCCATGAGGTCAGGTCAGGCAACACACACGGTGGGCATGACATAAAGCAGATATGAGATCTCCAGGGACTGTCTACAGGGAGGGGAGAAGCTAGGAGTGGATGTGAGTGAGATTTTGGGGGTGATGGATATATTCTATATCTTGCTTCTGGAAGTGGGCTGTCATATATCTCGACATTCTTCAAGATCCACTGAGCTGTACGCATAAAAGTAATGGATTGCATTGTATGTAAAATTGGACTCCAATAAATCAAATTAAAAAATATCCAGAAATGACAATTACCTTTGCATATAAATGTCCAGGCTCCCCTCAAAAAAAAAAAAAGTCAAGAAAGGATAGTCTCTAAAACATTGTTTTTATGAACAAAGAGATTATGAGTGACATTTATTTTCTTCCCACACTTTCATGTATTTTTTTCAACTTTTGTTTTTAGTAGTGAACATGGGACTTTTGTAATTCAGAAAGGAAATGGTTTGCATCTGGTTTTGATTTTACAAAGAGAAAAAAATGAATCTATCAATGAGCCATGTGTCTGGCAAAAGGCCTTTTATTTAGTTCTTTGTTTTCTTTTTTTTAAAAAAAGATCAAATTTTGTCACTTTTTAAGTATGTGTATTTCTGCATGTTGGTGTGTGGGTATGTGCACATGAGCACAGTGACCCAAGGAGGCCGGAGGCAGTGGGTCGGGTCTGCTGAAGCCTAAGTTACAGGTGGCTATAAGGTGTTGGGAACTGAACCTGGTCCTCTGTAAGAGCAGTGTGCACTCTTAACATCCGAGCCTTCTCCCCAGGCCCCACTGCACTGGCTTCTTACAGGAGTGAAGGCCAAGCTCATGTCCAGCAAACGCATCAGCTCCATCAGGGCTGAGGGAGTCCTCAGCCATCGGAGTCCAGCACCTATGATGCCTGTGAGGGTGAGGAGGGTGAGGAGGGTGAGGAGGGTGAGGAGGGTGAGGAGGGTGAGGAGGGTGAGGAGGGATGCCTGCTCCAAGAGCTCCATCTATCGCTAGGAAAACAAACCCTGGAGAAACAAGGCTACATCTACAGTCTGCAAGGTAAAGCAAACCCAAGGACTCCAGTTTGGTTAACATTAGCCTCTAGCCTGTGAACGGGGAACACGGCCTAGACCGTCTGCTTCTGCGTGCCCGCCTACCCACCCAGGATGTCTGGCACAGTCTCAAGTGCTGAAGGCGCTATTTGGAAGAAGTGGGTCACTCCCTGGAGGTGTGCCTTGGAATTCCACCCCCATTCCCTTCCCATCGTCCTCTTTGCTTCCTGGCCACGGAGGTGGAAGCCGCCACCGCCATGACACTCTCTCTGCCAGACCCCGGTCCACAGCAGAGGAGCTCACTAACTTTAGTAAATCCTTCTAACTTTATAACTGTTTCTCTCAGGCACTTGTCACAGTGACAGAGAAGCTAACATCAGAACCCAGCTCCTGATGTGCTGAAGATAAAATTGGACAGTGGAAAGCTCTGTAGATCCTGTCAGTCAACGCTTTCCACACCAGGAACCACTGTCTCAGACCCTGGATTCATGGTTTTCCCCAGTTCAGTGACTGATTTTGTATTTTTCTTACACATGAAACTCACTTTTTGAATTCAGAATGCCTAACACTAATGGGTGGCTCTACCACTCCAAGTGCAGAGTCCCCTCCCTCTTCCCTTAGAGAAGGATTGTCCTCACACATTGTCATGACAGGACGGAGCCTCTGCCCCACAGACCCTGGCTGTGCTGGGAGCGGGGGTGTCATCCTGCCTCACGAGAGGATGCAGGAGCCACTGGGTGTAAAAACTGCCATAGCTAGGGGCTGCTCTCTCAGCTTGGGTCCCAGAATAAGATGGTACATGAAGCAGGGTCCCAGCCAACTTACAGCCACCAACGTGTCACTGAGTGAGACATGGAGTGGAGTATGGCAAGCCACATGAGCCGGGGGGGACTGTTACTGCAGTGCACCACAGCAAAGACTGATGGATACACCCATTTTAATCTTCTGAACAATGGTACCCATTGTATGCTACATGGATGAAATAAAAGATTTAAAGGTCTACAGTAGCTACTTTAAAATTACATCCCCATAAACACACCTTTGAGGAACACTGCAACAATCTGACAAACACACACACACACACACACACACACACACACACACACACACAGGCATATGTGTGGGCTATTGGCTTTTTTTTTTTTTTAAGTGTTTGTATCAGCTGTAAGAAAGATACCAGACTCAGAATTGCTAAATGTGTCGGCAAAGCACTTCTAAGAATCGAGAGGAGAGATGGAGAAATCAAAGTCAAGAGTCCAGTTCACTGAACAGGTGGCTTCATTATGAAATCACCCAACCATTAATTCCTGTTACCGCAAAATCCAGTGGCCTGCCTAAATATAGAAGGTGCTTATTGACTCCACCTCTAAGATAGCACAATGGGTCCCATTCAGGGATCTAGAACTTTCCATCCAGATGCATCAAGCTCTAATCATTAATGGTCCACTTATTTGGCTCAGGTAAATGACATTTGCATATGCAAATCATGTCTAAATATTCTGTACTATTAATGTTATCACTAATTACATAATAATAGTTACCAATTTCCACACAGATCAAACTTACAGTTTTGTAGCTATTAGGGAAATTGTGCTTTGTAATTAAGATAATCCTCATTTCCAGATGCTAATTAACTATATAATAATTAGTCTCATTCAGTAATGCAAATGAAGGATTTCCATCTTTATTGATAAAGGAGTTACTTCTTATCGGTTAAGGAGCGGTCTCCCAAGAAATCTTGCAGAGAAATGCTTTTCCCTCTAAAGGTTAAAGGTAAAGCCTTTTTTATCAGCCTCATTTGCGAATGCAAATTAATCACATAGAAGATAAATGCACCGGTCTTCTACTATCAGGACAGAACGCATAGCTTACTGGGTTTCCCTGCTACATATATAGATAAACACAAGTGCTGCCTGGCCACATGACTGTGGCTCTCTCGTCATCCTTTTGTTCCCATTCAGGCGACAGGAAGGACCTAGAAACAGCAGTGACTTATGTTCTGGCCACAGTGGGAACAGGGGAGCGGAGAATTTTGTGAGTAAATACACAGGCAAAAAAGAATCACGTTTGCTTGGATTATTAAGTTTTCTGTGCTGCAACAGAACACAGACTGGCACCTCCCATCGTGACTAATGAGAGCTGCCTGGGCGAGAACAGAAGGGCTGACAGCCAGCGAGGCCTCGTTGGCAGGCCCCAGCCAGGGCCTCGCCGCATTCATCATCCGCTAAACCAATCCACCAATTCCGCACCACCATTTGTCATTAATTATGCTAATCAGCACACCATTACTCTCTGATGACACTGTAGCCGTTATTAGCTAGTTATGGCTTTTCAGAAGTACAACCGATTGTGTATGCACGGGCTGTGCCTGAATTAGCCTACAGGGAAGAAATGTCCAATTACAAAAAGAAGAAATTTGCTATTATCTTTTTATAACAAACCAATTTAGTAATTAGAAAAGTCTCTGAACTCACACATTCTTTTCCTCCCCTTTTGCTTAAAAAATAATTGAAACAAAAACTGTACTTTTCAATAATTCTCTGAAAGAGGGGGTAACACAGAGACGTTTGAAAATGGGGCTTGGGAATAAGCTCTTGTGTATAAGCTCTGGTGCTGCCCGGACTCACGAGGCATCTTTAGAGGTGGAGCTGGGATCACCATGCATGTGCTTTGGTGACATCGGCTCACAGGGTGTCCTCCTATTATGCCTTTGAGTTAGCAGGACTACTTTATTATGCATATTTCAGCTGCACTGAACTCCTCAAAGATGGCAACACAGCCATCTTTGACCCTCTACATCATGTGACCCTCTACAGCACACTCACAGTGGAGTGAGGCTGTTCCCTAAGGATGCCAGGCTGTATGGCCTCACCTGGCAGATGCTCCTACAACAAGGGTGGTGACAGCTTTCTTTAACTCTCATTCTCCCTGTGACACTGAGGTCCTTGCAAATGACCTTGGAGATGAAAGGTTTGGCCAGGTTAGCCCCTGCATATCTTGCACATGGTTTGGGGAAGCAAAGGGACTGTCCCTGTGTGTCACCATGGACAGCAGTCACAGCAAGAAAAGGGAAGACCCTTTTCCAAACACCAGGCCTTGGCAAGAGGCTCGCCAAGTGGGGTCACCAAGTGTCAGCGGGGCTAAGCTCTGGGCACTTGTCCAAAGCAGGAATCAATCCCCAGTCTCCAAACTCGGGCCGGAGTCTTTCCCACTAGTTTGAGAAGCTTCATCTGGATTAAGAGCTCATTAATATCATCAGAGTAAATGGCCTATTAAAACATCTTTAAGCAGTATCTGAACATAAATCTCCCTAAACTATATTTAATGACTGTACTTAAGATACATTATATGCAAGTCTTAATGAGACATTAGATAGCATTTTGAAGATTAAAATTAGAGAATCCATATAAAGTCTGTCCACTTAATGTAGCTGTAAGCTATCCCGATGAACACATTACTACCAAATTATACTGCATTAGAACAAATATTTTTAATCATGTCTGATTTATTCATTCCCCCTTTTGCATAACTTTCATTTAAAAAATCCATTTGTAGTTTACGAAAAAGTGTATGTGAAAGATCCCAAGTTTTTGGAAGTACTGTGGAAGGAAGATGGAGACGGAATCTCGGTATTGTCAAATGCAACCACTTGGGTTTTGAATTATTTCCACGTGTGGCTTCATCAAGTCACAGATATTTTACTTTAAATATCCTTCAGATCAGAGCGAAAACAGAATTCAGACAAACATGCTCTGAAAACTGGAATCAGCAAAACAGACAGGGTTCTGAGTGTGCGTGCCGTGCAGCACAGGTGACAGGTGTATCCAGGCAACCTGCGCTCTTCCTCAGGGCTCTCACCGCTAGTGTCTAGTGCTCCCCTGCAAATCCAGATGGGCACACTCTGTCGTGGGGTCTGCGGCCTTCTGCTTGCCTCTGCTTCACCAGAGCCTGTGGAGATGTGAGTGAAGCCCTGTTTCCATGCCAGGGCTCCCATGTGAAGAGCACTTGGTATGGTTACTGCAAGAATATTAAAGAAAAGGGTTTGCTTCCCCAGGGCTGTCAGGATTTAAACTCCTCAAACAGACCAAATTGTCTCCAAGTCTGCTCAGACAAGAGAGCGGCCTCCAGGATGTGGCGTGGCTGTGGTGCTGGCTGCACCCGGAGAGGAGAGTCACCACAAACATCACGGCATCTCTTCTGAAGACAAGTTGAACTTCCGACCATCCATCATCAACACTGTATTTAAAATGCTATGGAGTTTAATGGGATTTCTTCATTGTCATGGCTCTGCCACGAGTCACACCCGATCCCTAGCCCTAACCCAAAGGGAAGAATTTTAATGCAAAAAAGAAAGCAGTCTACAAGCCACCTGAATGACCTTGAATCAAGGAAGTGGCTCCTCTAGGCTGAGCCTGTGGGGTGTCTCACATCCTGCTTGCCCGCGAGTATCAGCGGGAGTGAGAACAACTCAGACTCGGACCTGACCCCGGCCGGGGTGCCTGGCAATAAGCTGATACTTGGAGAACTAAATCGTCTGATGCGTTTCTCTTCTTCCTGCCGCCCTGTACCCAAGTGTGACCACCTTTTATGCAAGCTATTCAATTACAGAAGGCTTCTGGGATTATGTAAATCAAGACAAGTCAACCCGTGGCACTTCTCTTAATAGAAAGAGCTTATGTAGCCCCCACCCCTCACCCCCCAGGAAAGAAGAAAGTAACCCAATTCAAATACAGCAGTCATTAAAAGGACTCCTCCCCCTGCACGGAAACCAGAAGCAACAAGCCTCTTCCTGCGTACTCTCTCCAGATTGCCTCTCCCCCAAAGAAACTACTCCACAATACAATTTTACGTTTTTAACGGCACAAATGAGGACATTCTTCATAAATAACAGCCACGCTCCATGTACAGGAGCCTTTTTATTAGGGACACCGTGATGAACAATGAGCAGTGTGTTCTATTATTCTTTGTCAAATCACAAAACGCTACATTAGAATAACTGTGCTGGTCAATGGAATATAGTAGATTAAATTCAACTTCTGTGGAAAAACCACTGTAAAACAGCATGATAAGAAGGCTATAAAAAATTTAATTTTACTCCAAACTCCATCACAAAAAAAAAAAAAACGGTGTGAAAAGTAATTTTGCATAATCAGTACACGCCATCTGGAACAATTAACCGATTTCTATAGAAGTATGAGGATCAGTCATATCTGCTTATTAAAGATCAGAAATTATACAAGTAATAAATCCTTGAAAAAACTAAGCGTACTCCCGCCTGTCAACGCTATTTTAACTTCAAATACTGAAGAACGCCTGATAAGGCTGAAAAGAAGAGATTAATATATGCAAATTACATCCAGCATTTAAAATCCCCACAACTGTCTCTGGCTTTCTGTCCCTCATTGCTGCCTTTATGTTTTATTCATACGCCAGCTCACCTGTCACTCCGTAAGCTATAATATTATGGGGTATTATTAAACAGCATAAAGCCCTGCTTTAATTGGAAAGCTTCATTGCATTTTCCAATTATTTGGAGTAAATTAAAAGCAGATGCACATAGTTTAATAAAGAGTCTAATATCAGTTCCGGGAAATCAAAATTCATTGTCATTACTATGCCGTGATAGTTTTGCAAACTGTACTCAATTTCAGAGGTTTTCAAAAGAAAATCTGTCTATGCAATCTGTTAATTGTCATTCGGTTAATAACTGTTTAAATATCCAAACTACACAGCAGCTTCCTATTAAAAAAATTAACTATAGGCTTCCTGCAAGCAAACAAACAGAGCGAGGGCTCGGGCTGGGCTGGGCTGCCTGGGAGTGCACCTTAAAACAAAGGGTGGGCTGGGCTCTGTCACCAGCAGACACAGCAGCCTGGAGCTTTGGGACAAAGAACCGTGATTTTGTACTTTTATCAGCTGGGGATGGGGTGGGGGGTGGGGTTACAGTCCTTGCAGGCAGCTCTCTGTGGAAAAGGGCAGAAACTGTTAATAAATTGTGCTTTCAGAGGTCTGCACCGCTCAGCAAAAAATTAGCCTCCAAAGTTTTAATTGGTATACCCAAAATAAATCCTTTTAATGAGTGAATTAGCTGATTTGGGACACAAACATGGGAAAATCAAAGAAAGCAAATGTTGTGAGCAATTTGTTCTTTAAAAATGGACCCCAAAGGGCCATTCCCTGACTAGTTCATAGCCCTTGAGTGGAGTGATCTGCGGCCTCTTTGGCGCCAGCCAGCCACAGTGCCTACAAGTGCACTGGATGGCCAGTTGAAGGACCGTGTGCAAAACTGCTCCGAGCGGCCCTGAAGGACCCGTCTGAAAGGTTACTCCCAGTGAGATATATGGCTGGTGGACAGAGCCCCAAGCTACAAGTTGCAAACACACAAATACATGTAGCGAACACATTTACAAATGGAGGCTCAGAGGTGCGTGCCAACCAGTGCGAGTAACCTTTTCATTTCTGTACTAAGTGGCAGACTTTCTCAAATCCTAGGTGTGTAAAGTATAATAGGACAAGCAGTAATTGACTTTTAAACTCCACCCACCGCCAGAGCTGCAATTAAGAACTGCTGCTCAGCAAAGTTCATAACTTGTAGGCTCTTTCCCCCAGTCCAATTAAAACCCAGGTCTTCTGAGAAGGTGAGAACGTAGGATTTACATCGCAGCTCTCGTTTCAAAGGGCAGAGTGGCCAACATCCAATCTGGCAAGGCCAGTCCCCTCAGGCCAGAGAGAACACGAGAGCTTTCTGCCCAATAGCCGAAAAATGTGTTCAGAGATGAAGATAAAAGCAATTCTTGTGCAGTGATCCAAAAAATAGCATCTCTTTCCCCCCCAAAATTACTTGTTTTAATAAAGTAGACACACTGTGCCAACTCAACCATTTAATTATCTGCAAAAATGATGAATCAAAACAATAGTTTGCAACAATAAATGACTAACCTCTGATTAAAATGTCTGTCCTCATTAAATCAAAATAAAAGGCACAGTATCTTAAAAAGAAAAAAAACAAGTAGCCTGAGAAAATGAGCCACCCCAGCCTCTGTGGCCTCACCTGTACCAGTGACCATGGCCTCCTGCACGGGCACTGGAGCATGTCCTCTCCCTAAGTAAGAGGACACAGGGAAGCATCCGTGTGGCGCCCTCAGAGGATTGTGACATGATAGGCGTTGCTCGTATGTGGTCCTGAGTAATTGTTGATGCTGTTTTGCTAAGGGGCCTAGGGTAGGAAGCTGGGAAGGAAGGGACCAGAAGAAACTCGCCTCCACAGGTAATCGCATCTCAGACTGGAGCTGAGCAGGGGAGGAGGAACGGGACCTAAGGCTGTACAACCCTGAAACCTTTAAACATCTTTCACCCAGTAAACAGGATCTCAAGCAAGCAGTGGCTTCTAAGGCAGGAAGTGGAGGGTCGCCTGCAGGATACAGTAAGACTCGGAATCCAGTCAGGGCCTATTCGAGGCTGCCTTAACAGCCTGTGGAGGTTATAGCAGGCCAAGAGAGAGCGGGACCTCTGGTTCAGGTCTAAGGTACATATGGTATCTGGAGTGCCCTTTGTGGGTGTTATTTTTAATTTGCTAAAACCAGAAGAGAAGGTGTAATTCAAGCTTACAAAAGAGATAAGGGAAATGATATTACATAAAACGTCTCTATTCACACATCTGAACAGGTCACCATCAAGGCAGGAATGGCCCCAAGACCGGTTCCTCTCTGGAACAAGACCATAAACATTGAGCACCTCCTGTATGCCTGGTTCTGGCTGGGTGCTCGGCACGCTGGGAAATGAGATACCTTTGTTTTGCTATCCTAGATGAACCCTGAACTTTGGCTGTGAAGACAACTACTGTGTGTGTGTGTGTGTGTGTGTGTGTACACATGTGTGTGGAGGTCAGAGGTCAGGCTCAGATGTCATTACGCAGGAAGGCTATCCTCAGGTTTTTTGAGACAGTCTCTTCCTGGCCGGGAGCTCTCCACTAAGCTAGGCTCTGGCCACAGAGCACCAGGGAGCCTCTTTGTCTTCCCAGCACCAGGATTATTAATGAGAGCCACTGCTCCCAGTTTTGTCTGTGGGTGCTGGGGATTGGTCTCAGGTCCTCACATAAATTCTTCTCAGTCCTGAATAACCCTGAACAAGACCCGTTAGCTAACGGTAAGGCTCCTTCCTTAGACCTGGGCAGTCAAGCGCATTGCCCAAGTTGTCTAGGAAACATATGCAACCAGGAAGCTCAGTGGCCACAGAAACCACCTGTCCTGAGTCTGTAGAGGTGACAGCACCGTTGGCAGGAATAGCAAGAGTTGGGGACCAGGCAACACTCAAGACAAAGATCTTCTCTAAGGACAGAGTTCTGCTGGCACTGGATGTATTTGAAGTCAATACACAAGGCAAGGCACGTAAAAGTCCAGTGTGTTCACTGCCTCCATGGAGTGAGCAATTCAGGATGCCTCTGTGTGCCACCAGAGTGGTGCACAGGGCCAGCGAGGCAAGCTTCACTCTCTCATTCAAGATTATGGATGTCGCCTTGCCAGTGGATCAAGAGATGGCTCATGCTGTAAAGCACGCCAGGCGTGAGAAAGCCCTGGCCAACAAAGGATCTATCTCACCTGGGAGGAAAGTCTGGCATCGTTCACCATCCCAGAGATGATGCTAAGACAAATCTGAGTGTAAAGAGTCTCATTCTCTGTGACATGTGACAAATAATTCCATCCAAACACAGGCTGGACCAAAGGCTTGCTCTCCCTCTCTCTCCTCCTTCCCTCCATCCTTTCTTTCCCTCTAGTAAATAGCACAGAGAGGCTTAGGATCATCACTGACTATAACTAAGAAGGAAAGGACGCACAGTGGGCATGCAGGGCAGCACTGAGGAAAGATGAGTGAGGTGGGGCAGGGGTAGACTCAGGTGCTCTGTCTGTGGGAAAGTTAGCTCTGCTGTCCTTAAATAGGCTGGGCTCTCCTCTGTGCTGCTGTCAGAAGTTAGATGCATGTGTCCCCAGAGAAGGGAGGACACTCTGGTGTGAGACACTGGGCAGCTTCTGAGCTGATTACCTACCCCTGTGCAGTTGCATCATCACCCTGGTAAATCTCAAGATGCTAGCCTGAGCCCCATACCTTCCAGGCCCCAGGCAGGTGGAGAAAGAGGAGACTGTGAAGCAGAGGGGACATGGGCTGGCAGATCATGGGTCCTAAGCTAGGGCCACTGCAGAGAGGTGGCTGGAACATGGGAGCTGCGACTGTTCACCATCCCTGGCTCTTTAGAGGTCTGATCTAGAGACTGAAGCTTTGAGGAAAGGCAGGCAGGTGACACTGAAGTGGTCCCCATCTCCGATGGGACCTGATGCTGGTGGACAGACACAGGAATTCATGGAGCTACAAAGCTCACAACAGGGAAAGGGACCGAGGGTTCAATGCCACTATGTGGTATGGTGGGTTTGGTCACCTCCCATCATTTTAAGGTTCATGGAAGACTGCGACACGGGAGACTGGTGCCCAGGGATCTCTAGACAAAGATGTACACAGCACAACTCACATGGCCCCATTCCTGATAAGGGGTTGTTGGAGGTGCCTCCTTCATCGCCTCAGCTGTCCCAGAAAAGACCTGTGAATGGGTGTGGAGTACTGTAGTAACAGCAACACCCCTGTGGAGTCTTTGCCTGCTCCTGATGCCCTTGGGACTTAGAGATCCTAGTCAGCCATGTGTTCAAGGCCTCTCTCTCCCTAGTGAGATCTGAGAGGCTAGGGCACTGGGATTTCCAGAACACTGGGGCCACCCTGACACTTGGGTGCTTTCATGAATTATTTGGGCTTGTACACTTTTACCTTTCAGGCTGACAAAGAGGGAGAAACAAACAGCAGCCTGGACTGAACAAGTCACAGCCTCAGGGCCTGATGTCCAAACCTGGATTTAAATCTCAGCCCTGGGTGCAGCTCTGGGCGGGTCCGTCTCTCTAGACTCCTTCTCCCAGGTAGAATTGCCTTGGGTTTTACATTAGTGATAACATGCACAAACAGCGCACTCAGGGCTCCACACACGTGAAGCACCCGGGGAAGGGCGCCTATAATTAAATACATTATTTCTATTAACTCCATCTATTTTAATAAAATAGATAGGTGTCATCTATTTTAGCTCCCTAAATGTGTTTAAATGAAAGACATTACCTTAATATCCTCTCCTCCCTTCTGAGCTGACGGTTGATTACTACGAGAGACACATACATGGGGAACAGAACAAAAGGCCAACTTGATACGCAAGCCTCTGCAGATAGCAGTGTCCAGAGCAGCCCCAGCCGAGGTGTTAGGAGCTGATGAAGAGCTGGGGTTAAGTCCACTTCCTTGATTATTAGGATGCTTTGGGCCAGGCCTGCAATGGAGTCCTCTGCCAGAAAGGAAGTTATGAGAAGATGGACACTGGGGGAGAAAGGAGTGCCCAGATACCTCTTCTCTGTCAGGGTGATGTCTAGACAGAATGCCTGTGAGGTCTAGGGCCTGTAGATACATCACATCAGGCAGGATCTTGGACCACCTGAGCTGCATGTATCCATGGTACCTGTGGCCTGATGGGGGTGCAACCACACCTTCTCTCAAACAACTTCAGCTGTTTTTACCAAACTGACCTGAGAGATGGGGCATCCACCCAGACCCAGTGCTGCTCAGATCCCTGGTGGGAAACTCAGGCCTGAAGTTGATCTACGAGTCCCTGCCGAGGTCCGTCCAAGGCCCCCTGTCTGCCTCACCCATGGATTGAAGGCATTGCTGCCCAAGCTCTGCCAGGCTTTCAAGCCAAATACAGACCGAGAACGCAGTGGGAGTCGGCCACCTACTTAAGAGCTCTGAAGTACCTGTCACCTCATAATATTTTTATTTTCCATAATGACTAAACTGGAATAGGTCTCGGTGCTCCCCCACCTGCAGAGAGTAGGAGCGCACACAAAGGCCCCGGCAGCCATCAGCTCCACCAAGGATTTTTCCTGCAGACACCAAAGGCACATGCAGGAAGATTTTATAGATGCTGCTGGCAAGCTCTGCCTGCCTGGCACTTCCCTCTTTCCTGCCCCTGAGCCGTCATCCTGTCGCCTCCCCAGAAGGGCCTGTGGGCTGTCTGCCACAGAAAACAGCCCACTTGTAAGTGATGATGCATGCCGGCATCCTGCCTTGCAGAGATGCTGGCTGAACAGTCGCAGAGCCTTTACTGCCCAGTTCTCTGCACCGGGGTGAAGGAGGATGTATCTTCCCTAACAGTCAGAAGTGACCATATCCATCAGACTTCTGGGAGGGAGCACAAGGCTGCAGTGAAGACCATGCTGGGCATGTGCCAGTGTGTCCTGAGTCACAACTCCCCACAAATCTTTGGGCTCCTCCACAGGTCATGTTCAGCAGAGAAAGTGGGTATGGAGAGCACCTCTATTTCTACAAGACCTCCTGCCTTGCAAACTGTTTTTACTAAGCCCCAGATCCTCCTAGCAATTGGGGGGGGGTGGCTGGACACTCCTTGTTTTTCCCAGGTGTGAGAGTAGCTACAGCACTCGCCTGAGCATAATGCAAGCCTCTAGGGGATGCTATTCATGCACGCTGTGCAGTGTACAACCTGGGAGGCTGCACCCAGTATTTCTCTCTCTGAAAGCTGGGTAGCATGTGTCAAAATTCTGAACATGATGTGACAGCCTTTGCCAACAGGCCTCCTGCTGATCACAGAGCCTGCCAGGGGCCCCCAGAGTCTGCTGAGTGAGCAGAGGCTTAGCAGCCTTGCTCCTTCTGTGGACTTTGCTTTACCCACATCTTCCTGACTTAGAAAGGGGAGAAGCCCACCCCCAGGCTTTCAAAGAGGCCCCTGTCTACTAAAGGTGCTTAGCACAAGGCAAGTGTAGGGTGAGCCAGGAGGATGGTGACAGACTGCGGGCGGGTGGAGGGACCCTAAAGACTGAGAAGAGCGCTTGACAATAGGTCTTTGAAGATCACTTGGGAAAGACACAAAAAGACAAGGTGGGTGGAACTGGTGTTCTGCCAGGTGCAAAAGCAGAGCAGGAGCAAGGACACAGAGAGTAATGCAGGCTGGCAGGACAGGGGTGCAACATGTCAAAGGGCAGATTGATCTGGGCAGGAGAGATCTGGAAGGATGCAGTCACTGATGGCTGAGGACATGGGAGACACGCAGGTTTGACTGGCAGATGAAGGCTGAGGCTGTGCTTGGAGGAAGCATTTGCCACCGGGACAGCAGGACATTGCAGTTAGAAAGGGCTGGTCAAGCAGGCAAGCAGGGGGAGCATTTGTGTGTCTAGGCACCTGCTTGGGCTAGACCATGAGCCCAGCCAAGTGGACTTGGAGAAAATGAGGAGGGACCATGCTAACATTCCAGCTGAGGATTCACAGGGCATGGGCCAGCCATGGGCCAGCCATGGGCCAGCCACGGGCCACGGGCAGGTTATCAGGCTCAGCCCCTCCGTGGAGCCTTGCGAAGACACTGGCTCGGGCTCTTGAGTGCCCCTGTGAACAGGCCTATGCGTAGTGTTCATTAACTCCTGTGACACGGCGGCCACGGGGAATGTACAAAAGCACATCCAATTAGCCAGGCCTCTGTGAGGATTTGCACTCTTAAATCTTTCTGCATTTCGAAAGGGTTAAAGCTTATTATTAGCATATAATTTACAGTCCTTTCTCCCAGGGAAGGAATAATGCACAGTAAATGCCACATTCATTTTAATAATACATGTTACAGTCTGTGCCCACATCTGCACAAAGGTAAAGGAGACAGATTTTTTTGACATGTCCCACTCTGCCATCTAAACACAGGCTTTTTGTTTCTTAAGTGACGGAAGGTTTAATCAAGAAAGCAGGCAATTCATCAATCGAAACAAGGCAGTGTGCGTGCGCCTGACAGCGCACACATGGTTGTGTACAGAGCGAACCTGGCCACCTGTCAGCCACCCCTCTACATCAGGATCTACAAATATGCTGGGTGATCAATTCCCATCCTTCTGTTCAGTTCTTCTCCTTATTATATTTTTCTGTAGACTTGATCTCACTGCCAGTCATGGCTAGGCCCAACAGATACACGAGATGAGCCACAGTTCCCACTGTGGTAACAAAAGTCCCTTCCACCCCTGCCACCACTGCCACCACTCACTTCCCTCTGGACCTGAGCACTGCTGTCAGCTGCTTTCACTGCATTCTGGAAAGTCCCCCACACTTCACTCAGTGGCTGGTTCAAGTTGCTGCTCCCTGCTGGGCACTCACCTAATAGCTTTCTAAGTTGTCCCAGGTATCCCCAGCACTCCAATAGATAAAGGAAAGCGGAGCTGGGAAATGCAACATCTCTTCAGGCCACAAGAGCATGTCCATGGAAGATGAGGGACACAGGGAATATAGAGGCAGCATCCGGTGGCCATCATTAGTGACTCACTCAGCTCATGTATGAACTAGGACACCCACAGCATGCCACAAGTGGAACCAAGTGCTATCTGCACGCCACAGGAGATCTGGGCTGCCCTGTTGTCTGAGACTCACTCCTCCCGCTCCCAGCCTGAAAAGCTTCACTGAGGCAGGCACAAGGCAGGTGTAAGGCAGGCGTAAGGCAGGCATAAGGCAGGCGTAAAGCAGGCATAGTTTCAGTCTTTCATTTGGGTCAAGCTGTGTGACTCCAGCTAGCCAGAGCTCACATGGATCTGATCCTTGCCTGGCCTCCTCAGTGCTGGGATTGCAGGTGTGAGCAATCGCATCCACGTCTCTCCTCACAGAGACAGACAGACAGGCAGGCAGGGAGGCAGGTAGACACAGAAAGAGAGACAAGACTGACAGATAGGCAGACGGACAGACAGACTAGTCACTCCAAATGAAAGGAACCATGTTTGGGGTGGAGTGTTCTGTTTGTGCAGCTGTTAAGGTTTCAAACAAGCAGCATCCCCCACCCAGACACACAGTCTCTTTGCCATAAAGTATGTCCCCCGCCCCTCCCAAGACATACAGACTCTTTGCCACAAGATGAAGAGCTGCTGGCAGAAATTTTATCCCATTGGATGAAATGTATAAATCACGAGTTTCATAATACTGATAATTAAATGTCCATCTTCCAATTTAAATGAGAACTGGATTAAAACTGCATGGAGGAAGGCTGATCCTCAGGAATCATTAATTATTTTTAATTGCTTCGTGCCTTCGCAGCCCACGCCAGCGTTCCTCAGCTCATCCACAGATCTCTGCTTCAGAGAAAAGTGTCCTCCTGTCTGCCCTGACAAGAGGACAGACTGAAGACCCAGGCACCTTCAGCCGCCTCGACATCAAGCGTCTTGAAAGGATCTGGTTTTTCAGAGCGCAGCCGTGGAGGCCAGGAAGATGTGGCTTGAACAGTCAGACAGAACACTAGAGGTGTTTGTGAGGACCTAACACTGGGGAGTAGGGAGTTGAAGCCATGGAGTGGTTGACCCAGCCTGGATCAGGACGCTGGGCCACCTGCCTGGGGGCGGGGGGTTGACAAGGATGAGTCCTATCCTCTGCTTGGCACCAGACCCTGTGTCTCTGCACTGCGGTGCCCCTCGGGGCCAGAGGTCTGTGGGCGGCTTTCCTCACTTGACAGTTTTTATTTGTATTTGCTTAATTTTTATACCTTTAATGCCCCTCCCCCCCAAAAAAGGGAAAAAAACTTTTCTGTGGTTTAAAAGGCAATTATAGGGAGAAAAGAGAAGGGAGAAACTGTAATTATATTTTAAAAAGGCAATTTTGTGAAGCTCCTAACTGCAGTCAGCAGAGGCCTGGGCACCCAGCTCTACTGCTCTGGAGGCTCGGTCATTAAGTGCATCTGTCAAGCGGCTGAAGAAGCACCCTGGGTTAGGAACCAGCATGGAGACCCTTCCCTCAGGAGTCCTCTGCTACAGCTGTGCCTCTCCTGCAGCTGCCTGGCTTAGTGTGTGACAGCAGGAGCTGGGGAGGGACAGCCTAGGTGCGTTTTTCTCACCAAGGTCTCCAGTGATGCAGGTCACTTCAGCTGAGAGTGGCCAGCTAAGTCCCTAGGCCGCATGGACTGTTCTCATCAAACGCCACTATCCACACAGAAAGCTGGGTGTGCTATGAACAGAATGAATGCCGATGAATGTAAATATTTACAGTTCTCTCCCCGTATACAGAGCTGCCTGATGGACCTGTGACTGTCCATATGTATCTGTGGGATTATTATCCATCTGGAATGGCTCACACAGAGCAGAACTAGAGACAGGGCTGGCTGCTGCAGGGCACACACCCACAGCCTCTGCTCATTCCATTCCGCTTTCAGGACTGCTTACATGGGGTTGTCCTCCACTTGTGTTCTGGGAGGAAAGACTATTCTCTGTGATCAACAAAAAAGACACTTAGCACCTAACACCCCCAACAATCTTAACAAGATTTAGAGCCAAACCCAGCACCCACTGCCAGGCAGCTGCCAGCCACACCCAATCTATGCCCCTTCCCACCCACCCCCATGCCCTGCTATCATTTTCTCTCATCCAGGTTAATTTTGTTGTATGTATTTTGGGCTCTACCTAAAGTCGTTCTTAGACCAGGTGACACAGAAACCACTGGATGGACAGACATCTAAACATCAGAAGAAAGTTTTAAGAAAAAGGAAGAGCCTCTGGGAAACATGGGGGTGGCCAGGAGAGGGACACATCCTAAACCCTTTGTGAGACTGCAGTGGCTCTGAGTTTTATCCAAGAAACATTCAGAGTCCAAAACCAATTTTATCAGAAAAGGAGGTGGTGGTTCCTTAACAAGCGCCTGAGGTTAACTCAAGAGCCGCTGAAACACTGCATGCAGCTGATGCTGGGACGCTGAGCTGAGCTGAGGTCTGCTTTGAGAAACTTCCCAGCTCCATACCCCACTCCTCATCCGCAAACCCCTGTGCTCGGGGTATGCCTTACTCTTTCTAGAGATGCCTTTCTAGTTTAACAAACTATGACCCTTCCTGCTGGCCTGTCCTGAAATTTCTTTTTGTATCAAAGCCAAGTGTGTCATGCTTTACTTGAATTCTAGGTTCCTAAAAGAACGTAGGCACCGTGGACAAAACAGTACAGCTGTGCCTCTGTTCTTGCCCCTGCTGACAGGGCTAAAATGACAGCATAGAAGACTTTTCATTAATAAGAGATGCTGGGCTGGGAAGATAGCTCAGCAGTTAAGAGCCCTGGTTGTTCTTCCAGAGGACCTGGGCTCAATTCCCAGCACCCATATTGGGGCTCATAACCATCTGTAACTCCAATTCTAGGGGACCTGGTGCCCTCTTCTGGCTTTTGTGAATACTAGGCAGGCACACAGCACAAGCACAAACAGACAGACAAAACATTCATACACATAAAAAATAATCTTTTAAAAAGTATCCTAAAAAATAAGATATGCTAAAAAAAATTAGTTGCAGAACATTTGCAGGGTTGGTGATGAAATGTCTAATCAGATCCATTTGGGGCCAAGAGGAACCCTCAAGGGGCTCATATCTTAGAGATACATACAGGTGGCAGTCATATGACTCAGGGGCTCACTCAGGAAAGGACGACATGAGAGGGGGACAGTCAGAGAGGTTCAGGTCACTGCTTGCCCATGCAAGAAGAAAATCCCTTAAACACGCTGGTGTGGATCTTCCTAGAACTTATATCTTATAAGATCTCACTTAAGATTCAACTAGTTTTTTGTTTTGTTTTTTTTGTTTTGTTTTGTTTTCCCCTCACAAGGTGACTTTCTGTACGTTCTCTTCATTTGTGGCTAACTAAAAAGCCAGGCCATTGGATAGGCAGTTTGTCCTCTTGGTCAAGTAAGAGATGGTTCCACACATTTTTCTCCTTGCTTCTGAGTATTATTTTAAAAGCAACAGTCCTTCCTGTGGGGCCCCAGCTCTCCTTTTAATAAGTAAGATTGCACATCTGTAAGAATTTTCTAGGAGACAGTCCCAGGAGAGGATGGACGAGGGCCAAATGACTGCTTCATGGCTTTTGGGGGAGCAATGGGGGTAAGATGGCAGCAGAAGGGATATGAGCATTCCAGGACTCTCATGCTGAGCCAGCAAGTCCCTCATCCACTTCCACTAGCAAGAATGAGTCTCTGGACTGGGTGGGTCATGGCCAATGTGCGTGATGTGTGCTGAGCTCCAAAAACCATGACACGGCTGTGAAAGCACAGAGCCTGGCTTGGTAAGAGGAGGCTGCAGACAGGGAACAAGCTGGCAGAGGGGCTGGTCCTTGACCCTGGAAGCATGCAGGTAGCAGGTCACATAACAAACAACTTGTCTGGTGTTCCTGGGCAGAACAGATGCTAGCTTAACAAGTCTGCCTGGCAGCATCCTGTATGGTCTCTTCTGCTGCCACAGGAGCTCTGATGTAGGCTCTGGGATGGAAGGAGACTGTCTTGGCTCAGGGAAGGGAATTGGAAAGTAAATGTCCCCACACTTATTCAATAGGGCTGCATTTTACATTCCTAGTCACACTGTTCCTACAGCTCCTTATCTCAGAAAGGGCCAAAAATTATCCAATGGCTATGGCTATCTTCAGGAACACAGAGAGCATGCACCAGGGCTTAGCCTCAAGAGTGTCACCATCTGCACTGGTGGCTGGGAGGAGAGGGTCTGACGAGTCATGTCATGGTTTTCAGAACTTCCACTGTTGGGGAGTCAGCACGGGGCTTGGTGCCTGGGGCATGGGTCACCTTAAGAAGTTTTGGATTAAACCTCTAGAAACCCTTATCTTATGCCAAACTGAGATGTGTGCCACATGATACCAGATAGAGTTCATGTGGGTGGCAGAGACAGGGTGGTCTGTGCCCTTGAGTTAGAACAAGACAGAGTTGGGCAGAAGATATGGGGGAATGGAAGGGGATGGATGAACTTCCCAGTCCCCACTCCATTAGTTGCCATGGTGAGCCTTCAGGCCTCCAAGGAGCCCTGAGGGCCTGCAGGGTATTTCTGGTGCCCCTGTGAGAACCAGCTCCTAGCAGAGTGATTTGGGGCCTGCAGCTGCTGAGGAGACCTGAGCTGTCTGTGGCCTGGGCTAGAGCCTCACCTACCTCTGAAGATGAAAATCCCACAGATTGTCATGGATATAAATGGGACAGGAAGTTCTGACCCACTTCCCCTGTGTCCCAAGGCTGTTACCTTGCTATTGCTAAACCAGCAGCTGAAATGAGCCCAGTCAACACTTCATCAACACTGCACTACGGAAGCAGCGGTCCAGAGCAGACGACCACATTCCTGCCAGACCGAAGCCTGTGCCCCGTGGGCTATTTGCTGAGGCAGCGTCAACAGCTGGGAAAGCCATCAGAGGACACAGGGATGGTGGGTGCAGCCAGTGCCAAAGCTGTAAGATGTGCAAGCTGCCGACGAGAAGAGGGGTGTGTGTGTGTGTGGGGGGGTGTCTGCAGGAAGTGGACCTGGGCTTGACAGTCCTGTTATGTACCTCTCTGACACTGAGCATCTGGGAAATAAGTCAGCTTGTCTACAAAACATGCCATCCTTCCACACTTGTTACATCCCCCAATGACTCTCCTGAAATAGTTGTGGTACAGAAGCTGCGCTCCCCAGAGACACTTTCCTTAGACACACATGACCTGCCCCTCCCTCCTCTGCCCTGGCTTCTGGAGCACAGCCAGAGCTGGTACTCGGGGCTCCCCCTTCCCAGCAGGAGTGTCGCCCAGAAATGGAACAATCTGCCTTTGCGTTCACTTCCAAACCTATTAGGGAGCGATCATAACGAGACACACGCACACTGGCAGGAATTACACCACTGTGGGAGCTCACCTATTTAGTAACCCGAAGTTGCAGGTTTTAGAAAAGAGAGAGAGATTACCTTTTAAATAACCGATTCATTATGGGACATGAGTGGGTGTCATGTTCCCGTGTTCGAAATGTCACTCAGCATTAAGGATGTGTGCTGCTAAGTGGCGCCGATTTACCGTGTTCCCCAGTGATGGGGGTGCTTGTGGGCTTCCTGGGCTCTTAGCAGTCACCTGTATGGCCTCACACCTCATGATTCTTTGTTCTGCAGTGAGGCTGCCCCCGTTCTCCTCCCTGGTGCAGTTCCTGCCACAGGAACACTGTCCTTTTCCAGGCTGAGTTCAGAAACCAGAGACATGGACTCTGGGTGTGCGAGGGGAACAGGCTGTGTCCCTGCTGGACACAGTAGCCTGTGAGAAACTAAGGTGAGGACAGGCAGGGACACAGGTGGCAGGCAGGGCTGGGTGTCCAGCGGGGCCTGCCTGCTGGCAGGTGAAGGATGTGGTGAGCGTGCCCTCAACCTGAGATACCCTGCTCCTCATTTGCTTCCAAACATGCCATTGGCCTTTCTTTAAGTTCCAACACAAAGGGAAGGGAAGGCAGGTTCTGCAGGGAGGAGACCATGGCTGGGGACCGAGATGCACAGTGCCGCGCTGGCCTGTGACCGTGACCCGCATACCTGATATGGCATACAGATTGGAGAGCTGGTACTCATAGTCTGTGCTGGTGTTGTTTCTGCCTCGGAAGGTAGCCGGTAGTGTTAGGGAGATGTGCCTGAGAGAGACAGGGAGAAGGTGGTTACAAAGAGAGTACTGTGGCCCCTAACCTCAGCAAGCACACGATGGCATCCATAACCGAGCAGCACTCTGGAGTGGCAGAGCAGGTGCTTCAGCAGGCCACCATCTTCTTCCTCAGCCTTGACCTTCCCAAGAAACCAGCAGCCATCCTGCAGGGTATTCCACAGAGATCAGCAGTCTAACCCATAGCTTAGTGTGGGAAACATCAGTATGATCAAAACACCCCGGCTGGGAAGAGTGGTGTCCTCATCCACCTCAGGTTGGAAAGGATTTCACTCTCAGGTAGGAGACTAGTGACCTCTGACAGTGAGCATGGCACCTTGCTTTGAGTTACTGTGTCCTGCACCCCCCCAACCCCCGGCACACAGCACATAGTGTGTGCTCATGGAAAGCACCTCCCCTAGGCCCACAGGGCTGGCTATGAGCCTGTGACCAGAATGTGGAAGTGAGCTTCAGTCCAGAGCAAGCACCCACTCAGCATGCTCATGGCTGCCTTCCGACAACACGGCAAGGAGAACCATGGCGATGGGGAGCAGAGGAGCATTGCCAGCTTCCTGGAGGCCTGCCCGGGGCTGTCGTGGATGGCTCAGTTGCCTATGTGAGGGCTACATCCAGCTATTAACGCAAAGATGCTAGTGGGGCAGTCACCATAGAATTCCCACTCATGCTTCAAGGCCCCACCTGACCGCCTGTGGATGTTCCCTCTCAGGGCTGAGGTGTGCTCAGCAGCGGGGCAGATGTCAATACGACAGCAGGGGCACATGGACAGTTTCTGTCACAGACAATTACTGAATGCTTGCTGACCCAGTCAAGTGTTGGGCATAATCCTCTTGGTCTTTCTGTGGCAGCCAGTGTCTGTGGCTCAGGCACTGCAGCTCTCTGCACAGCGTTTCCCAAAGGGACTTGTGGGCCCCAGGCCTCTCTGCCATGGAGAGAAGCAGGTGGGTGACGGGAAACCTGGGAACTCAGAGGGGAAGAGGGACAGTTTCTGTTCTAAGCCATGAGGCGACATGAGGGGCATGGGAATGTGGACATGAGAGGGCACAGGCAGAGCCCCAAGTCTTTGAGGGAAGAGCCACTCAGCAGGCAAGTGTTAAACTGAACTCAAGTTTCTACATTTCTGGCACCTCTTCTTCTCTCAGGGAGGAAGCAGAGACCTGGGGTTGGGGGCACAGATCCCTCAGGTGAGAGGAGCTGAGGCCCAAGCAAGTTTCAACTGCAGTTCCCAGCGTCAGACACAGGGTGGCCAGCCTCATACCCAGTGCCTAATCCTGCCCACAGAAGGTGACTCAGTGAGGACACAGGCCTCCTAACACAAATCTCCTGGAGGCAATAACTTTATTTAAAGCTATGCTGCCTTAGATCTTGGACCTAGGCTAGAGGTCACTCGTGCTGGGTGGCAATGTCCTGGCCATTTTTCTGAAGCCAGTGACCCAGCAGATTCATGATCTCTGCCGCAACCTACCATAGCAACCCCAGCAGGTGGCAGTGACCTGTACATGGATGGACAGCTAGTGGCCTGGCCTTCTGTGGGTTAGGACACTGCCCTCCACAGTTCACTCACTGGATATGGGATCCAGTCTCAACACTAGCACCTGGGAGCTGGGTGGCCTCTGAAGAGACATGTCATCTGCCAGCAGACAAAGGTTGTGACGCAAACAAAACAAGTGTCACAGAACCAGCGAACCCTTAAGTTGGTGCGAGGGTTAATCTTGTCAACTTGATGGGATTTAAAATCTCCACGGAAACAAGTCTCTGGGCATGTCAGGAAGGGAGTCTTCCGATCAGGCTGAGTTGGGAAGACCCACCCTAACTCTATGCACAGCAACACCCCACGGCCGTGGGTCCCTGCCTGAACAATCAGGAGAAAGCAAGCTAAGTGCCCGTGCTATTCTTTCTGCCTTAAACTGAACCGCACGGCTGTGAGGTCTTGTCAGCTTAGCCCAGCCCACACCCCTACACTGGTCAATTCCAGCTTCAGCTTTTTGTGCCCTGTCCCTGTGGCTTTCAGATCTGCTCCAGGCCTCTGCACTTGCTCTGTCTGCCAGAAATACTCATCTGCAGAGGCGGGCTTCTGCAGGCTAGGCTGCCTCACCTATAGCCGCTTTGACCACCCTAGAAGAGATACCCCATCCCAAGAATTCTTTTCTTTTTTTTTAAAGAATTATTTATTTTATATATATGATGAGTATACTGTCACTTCCTTCAGACACCCCAGAAGAGGGCATCAGATCCCATTACAGATGGTTGTGAGTGACCATGTGGTTGCTGGGAATTGAACTCAGGACCTCTGGAAGAGCAGTCAGTGCTCTTAACCGCTGAGCCATCTCTCCAGCCCCCAATAATTCCTTTCTAAGCACACTGCTGCCCTCCTTGCTCCTTCTGTGGGGCAGGGCTTGATTTGCACCTTTTCTTCTCCTCTCAACACCCCAGTGCTGAGAACAAAGCCCTGTAAAGTTGTCTAGGACTTGCTGAATGAATACATTTGACTTTGACTTGTAATTAGGGATGATTTTGGGAATCTTCCAGCAAGCCTTCCCACCTGCCTCCTTCTCGTCCTCAGGACTGGGCTGGTTAATGGTTTGGAAAATGTTGCTCCCTCTGACTCAAGGAAAACTTCACATACACAGTACACACTCTCCTCGTGGCACGGCTTATAAAACCACGGATATCAAACACTGGGGGACAGCTGCATTTGCAGTACAACTGCATGCTGAAACAGGAGATTGCTAGATAGACCATACTGGCACCGGAGGCACCCACGAGGAGGAGGACAAAAATTGAGTTTCCACATTTGAAACTGAACCTGCCAGCCCCAAGAACTTGCCAAACCCAGGTGAGATCAAGGTAGGCACTGTGCTGCAGTAGCGATGGGAAGGAGGGACAGAATGTTCCAGGGGCTGCTCTGATCACCGATTCTTCTGAAGCTGGCTCAAGAGCTGCACAGCTTCAACCACTACCAAGATATCCCAGGAGGTAACTGTGTATGGTGCCCATTGTGTAACAGAAACAGGGGATCACAAGAGTGGGCTGCAAGTGACCACTTCATGGACAGACTCAGTGACTATGGAGAGTCCCCTAACACCAGGAAAGCTAGAGGGCAGACACAGTGACTATGGAGAGATCCCCTAACACCAGGAAAGTTAGAGGGCAGGCACAGTGACTATGGAGAGATCCCCTAACACCAGGAAAGCCAGAGGGCTGGTTGCCTTCTCCTTAGGAGTCTTGGGGATCTCAGTCATCAACAACCGCTTCTTGGCTCAGGAAACAATTTTTCTAACATCTGGTTTATAGAAAGGCATCCGGGCAGCCTCTAAGCCCTCCAGAGCCTTTGTCCAGCTTTGCTCCCTCAGGCCCTGTCAGGCCCTGCCATACCTGGGAGACAGGCCATACCTGCAGAGCTGGGGCTGGATGCTGTTTCTGGAGCCATTACATCAGTGCAGAGGGGCTGGCAGTTCTGTAACAGATGAGCATCAGGCTGCTGCCAACAACAACTCCAGCTAAATAGATGCTAAGGGAAATTTCATTCTTGCCCCGAGTCAATATGAGGCACCTTATTCAATTAACATGGCCACTAAGCCTCAGACAGCCCTGTGCAAAAGCCCTTCAGTTACACATGACATTTTATTACGTGACAGTAGTTGCCAGCACAATTTATTTCCTTTCATTCTGCCTTTTCCTTGCTCATTTAAATCTGTATTTTCTAGTGTTGATTCCAGGTCTGTGTGAATGTTTTAAATCCAACCATCAATCTTTCGGACCCTGTGGTTACATGGAAGGGAGATGGCTCTGCTGGGTGGCAGCAGACCCAGCTGTCTCTTCAGACTGTGGGGGACAGTAGCAAGGGGTGTGTGGCTAACCTGCAGTTGGAGATGGCTGTTGTTTTTGTGTTGTGTCCCCTGTACATACATGTAAGGGTCTCTTTGTTCTGTTCTCCCAGGGCTGAAAGTCACCTTCTGAAGCACCAGATTCCAGTGTGTGCTTCAGAGACCTAGGGGTTCCTGAGACTTCAAATGGGATGCCAGGTCACAAGCACTTCCACAATATTGAGTTATTTGACTTCCCTTAAATGTGATATTAAAAAGCATAAGCTAAGCCATGTGTGGTAGCTTATAACTATAATCCTAGCATACAGAAGGCTAAGGCAGGAGGATCACTATGAGCTCCAGGCCAGCCTGGGTTAAATATTTTATACACACACACACACACACACACACACACACATAAACACACACATGACATCACAAACTACACACAGACCTGGGCAGCTGGCTCAGTATGCTCTTGCAGAGGACCTGAGTGTGGTTCCTAGCAAATGTATCAAATGGCTTATAACCATCCATTACTCTGTCTCCAGGGCCCACAACGCCCTCTTCTGGATTCACATGTACATACCACACACAGAAGTATTTACACACATCATTATACAACTAATAAAAATATTTTTTAAACGACAATAAATGCTAGACCCAGAGAAAACAGGCACCAGCACACACTGCACTCTGACATGGGTCATATTCAGAACACTAAAAACTTAGAAGATAACTCAGCATGGAAGTGGGTGCAAAACTGGAACTGACACATCCCTAAGGAAAACACGAGAGCAAATTCCCCATGAAAAGACTCGATCACGAGTTAAGAGGGCCATGTGAGTTTCCATCGTAGTAAATGCGACCCCTCCACCTTCCAGAGTGAAATGATGTCAGAGCAAGGATGAGGGGAGCCAGAACAGTCAGGTGGCTCTGGCAGGAGCACAACAGCAAGCCCACATCAGAGAGCAGCTTCAGGTCAGGTTTTAAAAGTCAAGTACAGCCACTCACACAACCAAAGAGACTTCTGCCCAAGAGAAGGAAACAGAAGTATGTTTCTATACCAAGGTTTGTTCACAAAAGTTCTATTGGCTTTATTTGACAATACTAAGAACAGAACAGATGTACAATGCCAGGTGACTAAAGAGTGACTTGTCATACTGTGTCAAACTCAACAATAAAAAAGGGATAGACTACTGACTTGCAAGATGGGTTAATCTTGGGGCAACTAGATTGAGTAAAACGTGACAGAAAATAATACACACACTATGGTGCCATTTCTAGAATATTCTAGGAAATACAAACTACTCCACAGGGCTAGACCAGTGGCTGCCCTTTACAGACACACAGGGGTGGGGTGGAGGCGCTCAGGACCTTGGTTTGTTGAATGTCCCATGTGTGCACACACATCCATCTGCAAAGCATATGAAGTATGCACAGCTTACAATCTGCATGTCCCACTTCAACAAAGCCCAACTGCTCTCCTGTCCAAGTAAGAGTAAGTACCTGATTAACAAAAACAAGGAGCTCCTGGAACGCCAGAGCAGGCAGTGGGGCCATCTCAGGTGGTGAGTGAGTCCTGGAAAATACCCATGTCATTTTCTGACTTTTCTTATTATACTCAGTGCCTGAAGATGACAGAAACCCTGAGTTTAGAAGATAAAAAGTTGTGCCATAGAAACCTTTTTACTGGCTGTTGAAGACAACAAAGAAGGCACGGCCGCCTCTTTTTCTGGAATAAGTGCATTAAAACTGTAGCTGCTAACCAGCTACTAAGGAGGCTGAGTCAGAAAGGATTACTGGAGAAGTTCAGGGCTAACCTGGGCAACAGAGTGAGCTACTGGGGAAAATGCTCTAGCTCATTCCAAGCTTAGGAATGGGAAGCAGACAGGTAAATAGACTAGAGCTTATCTATTCTCTTTGGAACCATGAGGACAGAGAGGGTTGTGGGAAATGCTGTGTTTTAGATGGAAAATATGGCTAGCTGACATTCTCACAGACTCAACCTGCAAAGTCAGTACAAAATCCCCAAACCAGCTACCTGCTGGTGCCAGGTGCCGAGGCTGCCCAGCCTGCAGAAGTGCCTGCGGAGTTCCTCCAGTACCCAGCTATGCAGGTGGGCACATAGTTTGCTGGAGATTGGACTTGGATGCCAACTCTGCACTGCCTATGAAGGTTCACACAAACCTGAAGACAACACTGTAAGATCACGATAGAGAGTTATACATACACAGAGCAGTGGCCATGGCGGGGGTGGTCAGAGCTGGGGGAGGAAGCAGTGTGTGTGGAGCAGAACCTCAGCTGGCAGGAACTGGGGCTTTGGGCAGAAAAATGGGGCAGCTTTGATGACCTCCTAACATTGCCAGGGACGGAACAAGTAGAAGGGACAGATGAGCTGGATACTGTTCTGTAACACAGCTGTTAGACAGCTCCAAAACAGCATGTCACAGCCAGCCCTGAGGGACAGGCTCCTCCTGTGCACAGGGCCAGTGCCAACAAGCCTGAAGGATGTCCGGCTCTGGGACATGACTGTGGTGTTATCAGCAGTTACGCTGAGGGGAGGGAGGGTGGATGCACCTACCCCACGCACCTCATGATTTTCATTGCTAATGTTCTGATGAAACATTGCTTCCCTTCTAATCAGAAAGTTGACAATGGCAAAGCCAGGGGGAGACTCTCAGAGATGGCATGGGGGACAGCCCCCAGCACGGCACTGGTGTGAAAGAGCTGTCTCATCATCTACACCAAGTGTGTGGGACGTGATCTCGGGTAGTCCAAGAAGGAGGGCTGGGGACAGCAGAAGGACCATTCAAAAGCAATGGCAGCTGAGCTGAAGTGGTGGGGGTAGGGTGGCAAATGGCTAAATGAAATTCCCCTTTATTCCTGCAAAACACCACTGGGAAGAAGTCGGCGGCATGCACAGCCTCAGCACCAGGTGTGAGGACGTGCTTAATGAACACCACTTAATGAAGAAAAAGGCTCTGAGAAAACACCTGGTACGAGCAGGGTACGAGAGGGAGTCATGGCGGGCGACGGGCCTTCCCTGCACCTGCTGGCATTTTAATCAGCACCTTTTGGAGCATCCCCACTACAAGCTGGTCAACGGTGTCAGAAGAAGGTCCCTGGCCAGTGACTACATTCGCTGACAGTCTGGGGACCCTTGATTCTTAAGGACCATATGCTCAGGGGCAGGCTCACCCGGAAGGTAATTAAAATGCATCATTTCAGCTGCAAGGACCTGGCCTGCCTGAGACCCCTCTCAGACCTCTCAGAATGGCTCCTGCTTCCTGGTCCTCAGAGGTCCTACCCTGGGACTGAGCATGGAAGCGTCCCAGTGAAGCCAGAGGCTCCTCATTCTTGGACCCGGGTCCTGGGAAACAGAATGGCCGCATTTCGGCAGCCACAGGCCCCAGCTTGTTTTCTGTTGTGCTTTTTCTTCTCTTGCTACTCTTGAAAGCCATTCCCAGCCGCCACCACTGTCATTTTTTATAGTCTGATGTGACATTTTTCCACACCAGCAAAGGCGAGTGCTTTTATACTTACCACAAAAGCTTTCTAACTGTCCTAGTGAGCAGAGGCCTCCACGGAGAGACGAGTGTTGTTACATTTGTGCACACAGGAGCCATAGACTGTCCACGTGGTTATTTTTTATGTTTATTTTTACATGTGTGTGTGTGTGTGTGTGTGTGTGTGTGTGTGTGTGTGTGTGAGTGCCATGGTGTGCATGTGGAGGTCAGAGGACAAAATGTGAGAGTCAGTGCTCTCCTAACATGGGTCCAGGGATAGAACTTAGGTTGTCAAGCTTGGTGGCAAGCAACCTTACCCACAGAGTCATCTTACCAGCCCTGCCCATCTGTCTTTATCAGGTCTCCTGCTAAGCACTGTGCTGTGCGCCGAGATGGTTTAAGAAGCCAGAGTGAAGCACATTCTCTCAGTGGGAGTTTACTGGCCACAAACCGAAACACACATAAATCTATCACCAAAGACTAGAGGAGTATAAGGTTTCAGCCTTTGGTTTTAAAATAATAGGGGGTTGGGGACAACAGCCAACACCTGTTGACAGTCTCCTGCATGGCCTTACCTGGGAAGGGGAGAAACGACTCAGGCAACAAAACAGCTATTCCTGGGTCAAATTGACAACCCAAAAAATGCCACAGACAGCAGCCGGGCGTGGTGGCGCACGCCTTTAATCCCAGCACTCAGGAGGCAGAGGCAGGCGGATTTCTGAGTTCGAGGCCAGCCTGGTCTACAAAGTGAGTTCCAGGACAGCCAGGGCTATCCAGAGAAACCCTGTCTCGAAAAACCAAAAAAAAAAAAAATGCCACAGACAAAAGCAATGCCTGGTGAAGAGAGCTGGAAGATGGCGTGGACTCAGTGGAGAAGGGCTTTCTGGGGAAGGGATGCCAGAGGCTTTGTCCCTGTAGGCTCCTGGGAGTAGGATGGTTTCCACTACTCAAATGCCCCACAACCATCTCTAAACAACCCAGTAGGGTTCACAGTGTTCTACGGATGGGGACACAGTGGCTCAGAGGATGCTGCCCAAGGTCACAGAGCTAAAGAAAATGGCTGGGCTGTCAAAGAAACCATGCTCTTTCTACGACATGTCCCCTGAGGAACTGTACAAACACAAGTGTCCACTTCTGTCCAAGCCACCCATTTGATCATACGACGCCAGCCTACCAACCTATATGATGAGTTTCCCTCATGGGCACTCCCCAGCCCTCACAGAGCATAATGCACTAGACAAGCCAACAAAACCAAAACAAAATCTGTCATAGGAAGTCTAAGGAAATCTCAACTCCCGAGTTCCCGCGGCACAGCTTTAAAGTGTGCGCAGCTCGACGGCATATGGCAAATCAATTACTAGTTTAAATCTTAAAACAAAAACATGGCAAATGCAGCACAGAAATAATCAGGTACAATGGTTCAGCTCAGATTACAGCGGCCACTGGAGTTTTGAATACAATTAATCATCGTTCCAGGCAATGGGAAGCCATATTGACACTTATTCCTAATTTGAATATTTAATTAGGGTGAAGTTCTTCATCAAATTATCGCAGAACTGGGAGAAAGCCTGGAAGACTTACACAATTACCACCTTAACCCCTTCCCAGCTGCTCCCTGCCCGAGAACACTCTGGCTCTGCAGGGAGGAGGACGCCTGCTCTGTTCTGCCCTGATTTTGTGGGGGTTGGGGGGGGGTCTGGAAGAGTTAAGATTGAGAGGAGACTGCCAAAGAGCCCAGCATGTGACCCAGGCCTGCAGTGACTTGAGATGGAGATCCAGAGGAGCCCTGGAGAAGAGCTGCATGCTGGGTGCTGGGTGCCAGTGGAGCACCAGCTACAACAGGTCTACCCCACCCCACTCAACCCTCCCCAGGAGCTGCATTGAGCCAGCACGGAGGTGCCTGCGTCCCCATCTTAGAGAAGGAGAAACAGGCTTGGAGGAGTGCTGAGACTTGCCCCAAGTGGTCAAGTCAGCCCAGTCACCCATCACCCTGCAGTTCCCACAGCAGCTCCCTCAGCCATTGGCTGGTTCATTAGCCAATCAACACGGCCTCTCAGCCCACTTGTGAGACTTTGTGATCCCTGCTGCAGCCTCTTGGGCATATATTCACTCTGTAAACCATGTCCACGTAAAAGATACATAGACGTGCTTCCAGTGTGCTGTGTGATATGAGAGTTAACATTAGTAATTAAGCTAGGAATGAGAGAGCTTGCATTTGCCTTGGTCAAGCTACCACGGAAGGCGGGTTTATGACAAATTGCTCTCATCAGAACTGCTCAGTAAATTCTGACATTGTGAGAAGTTACAAGCTGCTCCTCAGTGTTTCTGACGTAGTGTGCTCACGGCACCCTCCACATCTGGCTTTCATGTTGAACTCAGGTCTGTATGTGCGCATGACAAACACTTTATGGGCTGAGCTCTGTGGTCAGCCCCCTTGAAAACACTTTGGTCGGCTTTCATTACATTCTACCCCAGAGATTACATAACCGGAAGTAAGGCTCCCACTGCCAAGCCACGCCTTCTCACCACCCTCACTCAGGCTTAGGTCCTCTTCTGAGCTCCATGGAAACACTCAGGCACAGCGACAGACTGACAGGGCCACAGTGGCAAATGTCTCCTAACAGATTCAAGTGGCTCTTTGGGAAGGCCTCCTACCTCCTTCTACAATGGCCACTCAGCAGGACAGACAGAAACACCACACTGACTTTCTCAAGGCAGCCTCCCCACTGACCTCCTGCCTACATCCGGTCCCAGCAGGACACCCTGGACATCTCAGGCCTGCTCTGAGCAAGCTCCTAAAGGGGAGCAAACGGCCCCAGGAACTTTGAAACTTTCCTTTGTATATTCCATTAATCCACATAAGAAAATCTCTTTTAATGAGGAGTGATGTAGTCACAAACTCTCCAGAGCCATAATTAGAGCAAACTAATTGAAGTTGTGTTTTGACACACTTTCCAAATTCACGGGTGCTGGATGACATATTCACAACACTGGTGCCGCACAACCATGGCGACGGCAGAATCATTAGGCTAATAACGCTTATTTGCATTCTTCTCATGCCGCCAGCTCTCCCTTAAATACTGTTTCTACCACTGCTCCTTTACTGTAACTTTCCACTAGACGGTATTAACAGTAATTATTAGTGCTTTAGTGGAATTTTAATGTTAAGAATAACGGCGCGATTGGCATGCACTGAATGCCAATGTTGTCTCTTAACTGCCACCCATCTGCAGGCTTGGAGGTGCTCCCTCGGCCCCCAGCCCCAGGGTGACCAGATGCCATCTTTGCAGCATTTATGACAACTGCTCAGGGTCCACACCCAGGGAGAGCTGAAGTTGGGGTTCTTTATTTACTGTTTCAAATGCTTGATGAGAAATCTCCCCTCCCCCACCTCTCTCGTAAGAACAATAAAGTGCAATGGTTATATAGAAATTTTTTCCAAGCAGTTAAAAAAAAATCTCAATTTATAAATCCTGTCTTTGGCAATAATACTAATGAGTTCCAGGAGGCCAGGCTGAGGCCAGGCTGAGGCCAGGCTCTGTCACCATCCACCCTCGTGGTGATTAAAGGCAGACAGGGGACAACTCACTTGTGGGTGGGGTTGGGGGTGGGGAGGGCTGGATCTATCAATGTGGAGGCACTATTTGCCATCAGCAAGGCCAATTTTTGGGGTACTTAACTCAGACACACAGACAGACAGACAGACAGACACACACACACACACACACAAGTCTTGGCAGTTCTAAATAATGGTTATTAATGACACGTTCTTTGAAAGTGACAAATTACTTTTGAAATTTAGAATCTAAGAGGTATGAAGAGTGAGCATGTTCCACAGAACATGACAGGAAATGACAGCCAACACAGGGCTCCCACTGACTTGGGTTGGAGGGGGCAGGGTCTCCCTGCTTGGGGCACTGGGCTGACTGCCCCCACCCTTCCCCTGTTCATATGGTGAGTGAGGGCACATCCTGGGGAGAGGGGGGCATGTCCTGGTGGCATGCTCATCTTCTGTGGAAAACCTGAGGTACTTGCTGTATTGTGGGGACACCAGGGAGCACTGGAAGCCCAGATCCCTGAAGTATCCTGGGATTAGAAAGAACTATGACCTCACTCACCACACCTGAACATGCGTGGTAGAGCTCCCGCCTATTCAAAGGACTGCAGGACGCCGTCAGTCCTCCACTGAGAAGAGTCAAGCAGGTGGAGAACACACTTCCTTACAGAGTGGCCAGAGACTCACTATTCCCTGAAAGCCTGGGAGGGTTCTTAAAAGGATTGTGCCAATCTGCTATATTTCAACTCACAATTCCTTCTAAAAATAAAAAAATAAAAAGAGTAAGCTCTCAGAGTTGCTGCAGCACGCCAAATCACTGTATTTATTCACTACCTTTAGGTTTTTATTATACTTGAACCCTGCAATGCCAGAACACCTACCTCCCCTATGAAAGAAATGAAGAAAAAAGCCAAGCCCGGGCCTGGGGCGCCACCCTTCTGTCCCAGATGATCAAGTCTAATCTTATAAACTGAAATATTTAAAGAGGCTCTAAACCTCACTGACCTAACTTCTAAAACCAAGAACACATGGGCACTTTTGGCTTCTCATCCAGCTGACATGGCTGCCTTTCCAGACCAGGGGGGCCAAACTGCCTCATAATGAGCTGCCTGCGTGAGAGCCCAGAGCAGGCGAGCGGCCAGGCTGTGCTCGAAGGCCCAAACCCCTGACCAAGAACCCTAGGAACCACTGTCCTCTTCCAGCCCACTCTATCTTAAAAGCTGTAGAAAACATCTTGGTTAGCAGAATAAAGCCCTAGCAAAGGAGGGGTGGGATGTGGGCCATGGGCTGGACAGCTGTGACTGGCCTTGTGCCAGCTCATACCTGCTGGCTACAGGAAACACAGAAGCCAAGAGCTGAAAACCCAGGAGGCTCCTTGTAGGCAAGCAGGGTGTGCTTGAGGCTCTCCACTACTTTCTGCTAAGCCTCACTCCACAGGCTAAGTCATGAGCTCTCCAAGGTCAGTCTTCTCTCAGAGAAGGGACTGGATTATTTACCCTGTACCTTGGTTGAAAAGATGGAGAGTGGGCCTCAGAGAGGACTTGGTATCCACACCCCAGCTTTCCAGGACACGCTCCACGCAGAAGCCACACAACTGTCACTGTGAGAAATAAGGCACTTGCTATGTCACACAATCTGCAGAGTTCTAGCAAATTTGCAAGCAGCAGAAACCTTGTTAAAACCTGGTGTGAGAGACTGACGGCCGCCGTGGCTCAGAGGTGGGAGCCATATTGACTAATAGTCAATTCTTCATTAAATAGAAGCCCTGACTTCCCAAGAAGCAGTATTAAAAATTAATATCTAAAAGTGTATTGCTCAGCCTAAAGTCATCATTCATATCTAACAATACCAAACTGCATTCTAATGAAATTTCTCCTTCAAAATTATCCTGACGCCAATCCTAAGCTGGGTTTAGCTTCAGAGGTAGCCACAGGCTCTGTCCACAAGTGCCTAGCTGGGCAGGTAGCTCCCACAGTATTCTCATGACTCCAGAGTCAATTCTGCCTGTATGCGTGCCAAAGCAGGGCCCTGGAGCTATGCTAAAGGAGTATGACATGGGGACCATTGGGTATGGACTGTACTGTCTTTGGTCAGCAGCTACAGCTCAACGGCACCACCCCTGCCCCTGTAGTGTGACTTCAGACTGCTGACATCATGTCCAGCCAGGGGCCTCTGGGAAGTCCCTGCCACCCACTTCCCCTCTAGCAGCTGGTTTGGAGGCTAGAGAAGCAGCCTGTTTAAGATAGCTGAGTACCAGAGGGCTGACACTCAATCAGAGGTCCAGCTCTTAATAAAAGCTCAATAAACTCAACAACCAGGGGCCACGTAACCACAGGCAGTGGGCACAGGGGGGAACTTGCAAGGTGACAGGAACTGGCCTATGAGCTGAGACCTGGCTCTGAGACACCAGCTGTGGGGCACTAGGGAAGGCCTAACTTCCTATTCCCAGTCTCCATTCTCTCCACTTGACATGGGGCTGGCAGTAGCACCTGCCCATGGAGCTATTGCTAGGGTATTTGTTTACTGCTCACAGGGTCCTGGAGACCGGGCTGGCCAGCCCATCACTGTGGTGTGGGTTCTGTGCTCTCTGCAGCTGATGAACCACAGGTGAAAGGAGGATAGATACGTACATGCTTACTCCTGGCTCCACACTAACTCATGTTATACAATCAACATACACGTTCTGAAAATATTTCCCAAATGTTGGACACCTGAAACTCAGAAGTCCTGACCCATCTGTGGCCATATTTCTCCGGTGTAGTTGAAAGGTTTCAGCTCACAGTGCCACCATGCCATCACCGGCACTGATTCTGTGTAGCCAGTCTTTTGGGGCTACTGTGGCCAGGAGAGAGGCCAGGACCAGCAGAAGCAGTCCCCTTTAACTGTAAAGGGGAAAGAGGCTAGCACTCACAGGTGAGCATTCACTCTCATAGTGGCTCCCACAATGAGTCACTGGCAGAACCCCTACAGCCTCATCCCTGCCCCAGCTCAGGAGCTCAAGCCTGGCTTCTCCTCTAACAGCTAGCTGCTGGTCCTCTCTTGGGAGTGGTGTAAGGCACAGACAGTGGTTTCAAACTTCACAGCAAATGTCTGTGCCTTGAGTAAAAAAGCTCTACACCTTAAAAAGCAACTTGTTAAGCAAAATACAGGTGGGTTTCATGTGAAGGAAAGAAAAGCAAACTGTTGGGGTGTTGAGCCCCAACCTCTCTTGGCAGGATCGGGGCGGAGTGCCCACCTACCTCTGCATTACCAGTGGCTCACTATGGAAGACCCCAGACCATGCTACAGCCCACTGGCTATTAGCAGGGCAGAACAATTCTCCTTGGGACCAGGTCAGCCCTGTCTCCTAATCTGACCAGGAGGAAGGATTCATCTGACCCTTCAGGAAATGATGGACTTCACACCAAACCACAGCATCTTACCCAAGCCGGAGCAGAGAGCTGTCCTCTGCCTGAGTAGAATCTGCCAGGCATTGTTATACGCAAAAGCCTGCAGTACTAATCTACCTTGAAGAACAGGAAGTTCATGCAGCCACAGGATGTGGAAGACAGCTGGCCTCAGCCATGTAGGCCTCCTGCTCCAGTCCTGCCTCAGCAGGTAAAGTGGGAGCAGCATCTGTGGCACAAAGATACCTTGTAACTGAAGACTGACAGGAGGCAGGAGGCGGGCCTGAGGCTGGCCTGTGGACATGGGATTGTGCTATCCACCTGCCGGTTTGGCTCAATGAGGGCTACTTTGCGAGTCAACCAGAACATTTCATGACTCAGCAGAACTGGGCCCTGGGTCCAGCAGGGAGGCAGGATCGGGCAGGCAGGATGGCATATAGCTCATGGGCTGTGACAAGGGGTATGACAGCAATGAGAGTGGGTGGTGTGATTTCCTGTCTCCTGCAGGAAAGGCCATTAACCTTTTAGATGACAGCCCTGGGACCTGAATGATGAACCATTTTTGAGGTCAGTAGGATCGATGTTCTCAAAACCTGACACCGACATGCAAAAGGTGTGACTAAATCCTGGTGTCCCCGAGAGGAAAACTAAGTAAGTGCATGTGACAGATCTTCTGCCACCAAAATGCCCCATTTCCCAGGGTATCTGTCACAGACTGATAATATCCATGTAAAAAGTTAAGTATAATTATGTCTGTCACTGAGAAACATACTTTGGAAACTGTGAGTGACAACATTCTGGTAGCTCACAAGTCACTGGGACAGCCCCAAGCCCCTCTAAGCACCAAGTACCAGGACATAGGCAAGCTTGCCTGACACCTGGGAATGGCTCCCAGCAGGCTGCACCTGGAGGGAGGATGCTGTGACCAGACATGGGATGCACTCTGTAGGCCACTGTGTGCATGTGTTCCAGTTTCTAGGTCCCCTCATTCACCACTGCATTAGTATGTCCAGTATTCATTCTGGGGTCACACAGTAACTGTTGCTTACACATGCCAACACTGGTCTGAGACATGGTGCCAGTACCACTGAGGCCTGGGCATTGGGCAAGACCTGCCTGTATCCACCTCAGAGATGCCACGGTGGCAGCTTTCCTCCAACTGGAGCCTCGGTCACTACCACCAGCACTCGAGAAGAAGAGGTGGTGCTTGTGGAATCTGGGGCAGGCCTCACTGACCAACGCTCACCCTGAGCCCTCCTGACACACGGCAAGGTGTCTGCTGAACCTGAATCTCTAAGAAAGGGTGTTTGATGCTTGGTTTTAATTTGTCAACTTGACACAGTCTAGAAGGGAGGAGAGCCCCAGTGAAGAGCTGTCTAAATCAGATTGGCCTGTGGCATATTTATGGGGAGTTACCTGGAGAATGTGAATTGTTAATTGATGTTACAAGACCCAGCACAAAAGTGGGTGGTAGCATTCCCTAGGCAGGAGCTCTGAAGTGTGTAAAGGGGATAAAGCAAGCTGAGCACAAGCATGAGGCATCCGCTGTTCCGCTGGTCTCTGTTCCCGGCTTCGGATGTGACGTGACCAGCTCCCCTGAGCTCTGACTTCCTGCTATGGGGCTATAACCTGAAAAATGAGCTAAAATAAACCCTTTCTCCCCTACACTGTATTTGTCGGGGTGTTTTATCACAGCAACTGGGAACTACACTAGGTCAGGGTAGATGAGACATTTTTTGATTAAGGCTTGAGAAGAGGTTTGAGGTCCTGGTTTCTTTTCCTACTGGAACAACATATCCCGGAGGGGCAAGGCTCTAACAGTCAGCTAGCTCTGCTGCTCCGGGTACTAGTGTAGGGTGGAGGGACGCATGCGACTGAGTAGTTTCTCACCTCAAAGTGGAGAGGTGGAGAGAGAGAGAGGACTCCAGTGATTCCCTCCCTCCATTGAACCCCACCTTTCCAGTGTCCAACATTTCCCAATCATCTGTCTGCCTGAATCCATCAGTAAATTCCTGATTAACTCAGCACCATCATGGTCTAGTCACACACACACTGACAGTCTTGTCCCCAACCCTCACTGGAGGCCACCCTTCACCATCTGAGCATCTGAGGGACACTTCCCAGCTAACCCCCACCTCAGCAGTACCTCACACCCCTCAACAGCTCCTTCAAGCCACTGAACCTACTTTTGTGAAGATTTGTTCTTTTGTTTTTAAAATGAGATGCTGCACCTGGGGAGGTGCTCACCTCTATTCCTAGCACCCGGGAGGCAGGTGGATCTCTGGTCTACATAATAAGTTAGTAGGTTCCAGCACTATAGAGAAAAGAAAGAAATCTTGACTCCCAAATCTGCAGCCTTGTAACTTCACCCTATCTTAGCCTCCCCTTCCCCTTCATTCACAAAAGCTGTGCTTTCTCTCTGCTGGCCAGCCATGTAGATGTCTGGAGCCAGCTGCCTCTCTGTGCCCTGCAGTTCAGCAGCTTTTACATAACTCCACTGAACCTGACAGCTGGGCCTGGCCATACACAGCAGGGTGCATGGTAACAAGCTCACAATCAGTTTATCACCACACACACACATACACAGAGACACACAGACACAAGCACACAGACACAGAGACATACAAACACACAGATACACACAGAGACATACAGAGACACAAACACACAGACACAGAGACACACTCAATCACACATATACATGCAGAGACACACACAGAGAGACACATATACACACACAGAGACACATACACAGAGACATACAGACACAGGCACACACAAATATAAGACACAAACAGATACACACACACACACACACACACACACACACACACACACACCTGCACGCACCCACCCTCTGGGCCAGGCCTCCTGGATTTGGCCCTATACTGTAGGCCATGTAACATTTGAGAGGTCCTATTTGTACCACTGCCTCCTACCTCCTGGTTCCCATGGTGCTGTGTCTATGGAGTTTTATCTACAGGATCAATCCTATCCTCTGGCACATCCTCTCTCCCTAGTGACTGTGTCATCTGTGGGTTTGCTAAGCACAACTCTGTCTCTTATCAGGCTTCTGATTCCACTGCTCAGCAAGCTGGGGTCAGCAGCCCACCAAGCAACACAGGCACATCCATTCAAGCACTTAGGCTCGTGGCACTCTCGGCCATGGATTCCCGAGGCCTTTCAAACCTGAGTTCAGGCAGCTGCAGAAGTTCTCCATTCCAGCGGAGTCACACATGGAGTCCCTATGTGTGAGAGGACATGGGGTGCTCTGTTGTCACATGTGAGTCCCCATGTGTGAGAGGACATGGGGTGCTCTGTTGTCACATGTGAGTCCCCATGTGTGAGAGGGCATGGGGTGCTCTGTTGTCACATGTGAGTCCCCATGTGTGAGAGGACATGGGGTACTCTGCTGTCACATGTGAGTCCCCATGTGTGAGAGGACATGGGGTACTCTGTTGTCACATGGAGTCCCCATGTGTGAGAGGGCATGGGGTGCTCTGTTGTCACATGGAGTCCCCATGTGTGAGAGGGCGTGGGGTGCTCTGTTGTCACATGTGAGTCCCCATGTGTGAGAGGACATGGGGTACTCTGTTGTCACATGGAGTCCCCATGTGTGAGAGGACATGGGGTGCTCTGTTGGAAGACGACTCCATTATTGGTACACGTGCTCCCAGGTGGCAGCCCTGAGCAAAACAGACCCTCCCTCCTCTTTCAAGGCTGGCCCAGTTAGCTGAGGCCAGCCCAGAGATGGGTAGGGAGATAAGTATGCCCTCAGCCCTTAGGCACCCCATTCTACTGGATACTGTGCCCACTAATGGGCAGGGGATGGATGCTCACTGTCTGGAGGGAGATACAGGCTCCAGGTCCAGGACAAGACCAGAGACCTAAGCAGAGTCGGTGAAACCAGGGCTCATTGGACAGAGGGTGAGTTCTGTCAGGACAGCTTACATGGTTTCTGACAAACTCCACTTTCTGACAAACTCCAATTTGCTGGACATCACCAATGAGCATCCTGCCTACCCAGAGATCTCCGTGCAGGAAGGCGAGGAGGAGATCTCTAGATCAACTTTTACTATGAATGCCTCTGCAGCCTGGGGAGGCCCAGGTGGGAACTGCCTGCTCCTGGGAAAGATGACAAAGGTGACGGCCTGTCACCTGTGAAAAGGTCAGCCAATGCCCCTTTTGTCTAAAGTAAAGTTAGAAATGACAGCTCTCCAGAAAGCTGCTGGGAATGCTTAAATCCAAGCGTTGGCAGAGAACATGTCCTTTGCTTTTGAGACTGACTCCCAGGCTCCTGCCTGCTACCACCTCATCTCCCTCTTGCCTGAGGCTCCCACCCTGCGAGCCTCCTGCCTCCTCCTAGCTGGCCAGTAGAGGGCACCCCATCACCACGCTCCTGGCAGCTATGCTTCGGTGCTTGGATCAGGTGTCCCCACACAAAGACCAGGAAAGTGTTCTGATGTTTGCGGTTTAACGCTCCATGGGAAAATTACGAACTTGCTATAGATGTGATGATGTCACCTACATAAAAGTACACAGGGGAAAGAGCTCGAAGGGAATGTAACAAAGGCTATGAGAATTTCCTCACTGGAAACAGGCTTTGTTTGCCCATTATTTTCTATATTCTGCCAATTTCTCCCAAGCACTCACTGCTCTATGATAGGGTAGCGGAGTCATCTGGAGGGGAAGAACGTGGGGTCCTCACTGCTGTAAAGCATGTGTTTTACACTTCACATGTGCTAGGACAATGAAACAGAGGACTGCTCAGCCAGTGTGAGAGGGGCTCCCCAAGTGACCTGAGCAAGGCGGGGGGGGGGGGGGGGGGGCAGAGAAGACTCATGGGAGGCTCAGAATAAGACAGGAATGGGGGGGGCGGTGCTGGGTACCCATCTGACTTAACTCTGGGGCCTGGAGCTGGGAAATAGAAGGTCACCGAGTCCGGGAGGGCATGGTAGTGGGGTGCAGCCTATGGGGAAGAGCCAGGTCTTCGTGTCACCTTAAAGCCAGCACTCCTTACAGAGATCCAGCATCTTGAGGAAGAAAAAAAGTAAAGAAATCCACACTCAGCCCTTCCTTACTTTAATGGAAAATTCAAGTAACTACTGATTCTTTTCTTTAAAAAAAAAAAAAAATCAAAGAATCTGAATAGGAAAAGAATGAAATCCAAGCCAACCCACAAAAGATAAAAACACCAAAGCCAGATGACTTAAGAGGCCCCCACAGCAGGCACCCTGCCTGTAAATCAACACTCAGCCACAGAGGAGCTGGAGACACAGCACCATTTGCATACAGGGGGGATCCTCCTGAAAGCCAAAGCCTGCTGACTTAACTCAGCCAAATTAGAATACATTTTATATTGACTATTTTGACATTTGTTTTATTTGGCAAGTAAAACAGAACTGATCCAATTTCCTTGCAGCCATTGTAAACCATAAACTGCACCCAGGTCATAAAGTACGTAAGTATTATGAGCACTCTGTCGGGCTGTGCCACCTTCCAACCCCACCAGCTCCCAGAGCCTGCTGTGACAGTAGGTGACCTAGCTCTCCTGTGACAGGCAAGTTCAGGACAAGCACTCTCCCTGTCTCCTCTGGGATAGTAAGAGCCCTGTACTTTTAAGGTTTCTGTCAACTCAACATAAGCTAGGGTCAAAAGGAAAGAAAAGAGCCTCAACTGAGAAAATGCCTCCATCATATTGGCGTGTGTAGGATGGTGCCGCCCTGTGGGATGATGCCACCCTTGGGTAGGTGGTCCTGGGTGCTCTAAGGAAGCGGGCTGAGCAAGCCATGGAAAAAGAACACTCCTCCATGGCCCCTGCTTCAGTTTCTGCTTTGTCTTCTTTCAATAACGGATTGTGACTGGGATGTATAAGCCAAGTAAACTGTCTTCCCCTGGTTGCTTTTGGTCCATGTTTTTCCACAGCAATTGAAAACAAATGAGAATGGCTTCATTCCATGTGACAGGAATTAGCACCTGCCTGAGGTGATGCCCATTTCTGGGCTCTTCTAGACCACATGTCTTGGGGGACTGGCTCTATTTATTCAAGGCAGTTGAGCCCCAAAGGCTCAGCAGCCTCTGCAGCTACCATGAACCCCAGAGCCTGAGCTGAGCCTGCCCAGCACAGATGAGGACCTGAAATGACGCTGGCAGAAGTTATGGTGAACCCCTGACCAATGGCCCAGGACATAGACATGATAGCATTACCAGTCAGTGAGGAAGGAAGATGTGCCCATCCCACGTTATGCCAGCCCCACACTCCTGAGCAGAGACAGACTCAACTAGTCACCTTTAAACACTGCTCCTGGTGTGGGTGGCCTGTACAGAGTCTAAAAGACAGAGTCCTTGGTCTGGGGTCACTATGGTAGCCTCTCCCCCAGAGAGTAGATGCTCAGTCTGGAGGGACAACTTGCACTGGGCAGAGCAGCCTCTTGAGGGGAGCTGCTCCATGGGGTGGGGGAGGGGCTGGCTTGGCACCCATTCTGTCCTGCTAAAGAAGGACACCCACCTCTTCCCATGGACAGCTCTTCAATGTGGTCTCATATCACCTCAACCCCCTAGCGAACCGCCTGCCAGCCCTCCTTCCGTTATTTCTGCAGTCTCTCAGACTTAATTCATGAGCGCTCGCTCTGTCCCTATCAGTCTCCACAGGAATGCCCTGTTTCTTACTTGTGGAAGTCTTTCCTCAACTGCTACTTGCAGAGTTCAGACACGTTACCCCACCAGCACCGGTGCAGTCAGCTGCAGAGCGGCTGTGCTGATCACCAGGGCCTCCCTGGAATTAACTATTATTATAATGAATGTAATGTTCTGGAAACTCACTTCTTTTTAAGGACTGCTTCTGGGGATGGCTGGCTCACCCTGCTGGGTGTCAGATGAGTCCTGGCAGAGCTGAGGGGGAATCCTGCCCTTGGGCGCTGACCACCTGGCTGCCACACACATCCCTGTGTGTCTATAAGCTCATTTGAATAGCAAGCCAATTGTTTGCTTGTTTGTTTTGTTTTATTTGGTTTGGTTTTGCTTGCTTGGTTTTTTTTGTTGTTGTTTTTGTTTTATCGAGACAGGGTTTCTCTGTGTAGCCCTGGCTGTCCTGGAATTCACTCTGTAGATTGGGCTGGCCTTGAATGCAGAAATTCGCCTGCCTCTGCCTCCCGAGTGCTGGGATTAAAGGCGTGCGCCACCACTCCCGGCCTTTGGTTTGGTTTTTGAGACAGGGTCTTACTATGTATGTATCTTTGGCTGGCCTGGAACTCGCTGTATTGACCAGACCAACAAGGAACTCATAGAGATCTGCCTGTTTCTGCCTCCTGAGTGTGGGATTAAGGGTGAGAAGTACGATGCATGGCTCAGGCAGCCACACCTCCTGCTGTGTTAGAAGCCTATGGCATACACACAGTATAGAATAGAGTGCACTTTACATAAGTGGAACTCATGGATTTCTGACCATGACTTTTAATAAGGCCCAAGTTTAGACTTCTGCAAATTTTCAGCTATATTTTGCATTATTTTAGCAGATGTGTAAGTGGGTGTTTTCTAAGTTGTTGCATGGCTTGGCAGGACCTAAAACCACGTAAGTGCATGGTGAGATCCCAACAAAACCTCACCTGGGAAGGTTTGGGGCTGGAGTGGAAGCGGCTGATGACTGGGAGGGCGTGGTGGGCTGAGATGAGTCATGGTTTCTTGGCACTCTGCCCATTCGGTACCAGATACCCATGCTGTTCAGTTCCCTGCAGAAGAATAGAAAAAAATCTCAATGCACTGCTGCGCTTGGAGCACTGGCCTGAGCAACTGAGTTAACTGTTACCACATTTATGAGCTGCCGTAAACCCCAGGGAGGCCCCAGCACCACTCTCACGCCCTGGGTGCTGCACCAGAGCCTAGCAGGAGTGCAGCCATGCCTCGAAGGCAAGCCATTGTGATGTGACCATCTTCACCCACTGAGCATGCTAGCCTGCTGGATCTGGGTGCCCTGCATTGCTTGCTGGCATGTAAGCACCCTTTGCTTTGTCAAGGCTTGGCCCCTTGTAGCTAGGAATCGCTAAATGTGGCCTCACACCAAGGTCAGTTGGGAAAATGGCCACAAGCCATCAATCTGGAGGCTCATGGCTCACAAACTAGTACAACAAAGAGTAGATACTTGTCTCCTGTGGTGTGACAGCCACTGTGGCTGTGCCCTGCACACCTGATGGAAATGAGGCAAGCTCACCTTTGGCAATGAACAGGATCATTTCTGCTGCACACAGGCCCTCCCTGCTGCCCCAGAACTATGTCTATGGGAATGGAAGCTGAGAGACGGCATCTCTTCCAAAAATAAAAGACATTTACTCTGTGGGTCCTGGGTGTAGGCTGGAGGCTGTTTTAAACCTGACCTTGCCTTATCAAGAGCGAGACCAACTACAGCAGCAGCAAGCCTGCCCACCTCCACATGGCATCAGGCTGCCTGCTTCAGTGCAGGCTGTGTCCTTTCTAGCCTGAGCTATCTGCTTCCCACAGAGCAAGCACTGGCCTTCATCATGTGGCACCTGGATTAAGTGACTTTGGTTCTAAATCCTCAAATCATTTCTCTTAAAACTCATGCTTTCTCTAGGAGAGGATGCTAGGCCTAAGATGAAATAAAAATTGTATTTTAGTAATTAAAAATATTATCAAGGAAGAAAATTCTAATTTTATAAATTGACAAATAATGATAAAATCAATTCTTCAGAATTGCTTAAAACAGAACTGCATTCTCTGAAAATAGTATTGTAATGAGAGATGTAAACAGTTGATGCAAGTCTGCTTTAAAAGTGTGGTGGTTGGGGGTTGGAGAGATGGTTCAGTAGTTAAGAGCACTGACTGCTCTTCCAGAGGTCATGAGTTTAATTCCCAGCAACCACATGGTGGCTCACAACCATCTGTAATGAGATCCGATGCCCTCTTCCGGTATGTCTGAAGAAAAAAAAAGTGTGTTGGTTGTCTGTCCTGAGAGTGTGGAATCCACAGTGGAAAGGACTGAATGGACCTGAGCTGTGAGACCCCAGTCTCAACCCACCGAGTGCAGTATGCATCCAGCCCCGCCCCAGCCCCGCCTTCCTGACCTTGTACCTCCCTGCTCAGTTTGGCACAGTCACCCACCTCACTACTCTTCCTTGAGCTGCACTGAACTGGTCCTTACTCCTAGCTCAGGCTGATCAATGAGGGGAGGAGCTTTCCATGGCAGAAGTAACTAGGAAGGGGTTACTTCTCCCAGGACCCTGAATTCTGCTCCCGGGACCCTGAATTCTAGCATTGTGATAAGAAGCTCAGGAAGGCAGACATCTTGTCTCCAGACCTGCTTCTGAAGGGCGGCTGCAAAGAGACAGCAGTGTCATGTCTCCCTGGGGGAACGAGTATCAGGTAGGGTCCCACCAGAGGACTGAGGGGGCAGGAAATGAGGTGTTCTCATCCTTTGAGTTCCAAGCCTGGCTGCTGTGTCGGCCAACAAATGCTTCCTCTGGCGTAAGCCATGCTGGGTGGGGCTTCCTGCCACTCAGTCTCATGGTCCCAAAATGAAGTTCTGGGATCTGCCTGCACTCGGAGCTTATGGAGCAGCTGTGGGCCAGGCCCTGATCACTGCCAAGGCGACTAGGACCCGATGGCCCAGCACTCGCCCTGGTGTGTCCACAGGTGACCCTCCACCCACTCAGGTCAGCCTTCTCCTCAGAGCTGGTGCTCATCACTTGGAGATCTGTGCTCAGTAACCCTGCCTGGCATCTGAACCGGAGTAGCTAACAGGTCATCGAGAAGTTACGGTCGGAGACGACCTTGTTCATCTTCTTGCTCACTGCTAATCTCTCCCTCCCTCACCCTCCCTTCCCACATCATCTGTCCAGTGGCACGGACAGGTTGGCTATAAAATGGCCCAGGTTGATAAGCGGCATGAGGAGCTGAGGCCCACAGTGGCCTCAGGGCAGGATGTAGAGGGGCCTGAAAGGTGACCGCACAGGGAAGAGCAGACCCTAGCTACAGTGAGCAGCTACAGCGTAAGCTGACGTAGGCTGAGGTAGAATCAGTGGTGAACGCCAATGCGGAGCACAGTGAGCCTTGTGAGCACACTGACTTCTCAGTCTTGGGCCCACGAATGGCTCAACTGCCCTCAGGGGAGGAGACAGCAGGTAGGAAACATTGCGACTTACCCGATAAACGTGTACTGGGGCGGTGCCTGCTTGGTCCGGCCCATGATGCGAATGTCACAGATGGCAGCTTCAGTTGAATCCCGGGGAATAAACTTAATGCAGAGCCGCTTCTTCCTAAAGACCACCTCCTCTAAGGAAAGGAGGACAGAAAGGTTTGAGACTCGTGGAGATGCCCCGCCTCTCCCTTCAGGGCTGCAGAATGGGAGGGCCACCCTGTCACCTGGCAGAGGGGCTAAGCTCTGCCCCCTGCTCTTGCTGAAGCCCCCAAGAACAGGTACACCAGTCACCCTGCCCTGCGCCCAGGGCCTGGCCCCAGATGCGCTGGCCAAGACTCCCAGGCTGCCCCCACGGCCCTGCACGGCGTCCTTAGGCCACACCCACGCCCAATGGAAGGCCCCTTTTTCATTTTTTAATATAGAAATCCTCAATCAAGCTCCATGGAGTGAGACCTGCAGGCAGGACCACCTGCCCCTGGTCAGCACTCTGGCTCCTGTCTCCACACACTGCTACCTTTCCCAGACATAGGGAACAAATCCCCAGTGCTATGTCACATTGTCCCACCAGGAGGCACGGCGGCCATGTCCCTACCACTTCTACCAACAAGGAAACTCCTGAACTCATCCACAGTCTGAAATTCAAGTTTCTCCATCAATGCGCAACACCCTGCCCCCCTCCTTTGTCTGATCACACAATGCCCTGCCCTTTGTCTAAATTTACATCCAGAGCCTGTGCACCCTGGAGTGGGCTGCCAGGTCTTTTTGGTCCCCTTTACAAGCCCCTCTTTCTGCTCCCCCTTCCTTGGTGGCGGGGGGGGGGGGGCAAAACAACAAAAAACAGAAACAGAAACAGAGAGCCCAGCCAGCCGTTCTGCCCTCACCAGGAGCCTATCACCTGGGTCTCGACCCTCCTGTGCACTGCTCTGGCTGTGGCTTTTAGGATGCTCATAGCTATGAGCCACACATCAGTTCTAGGTTTCAAAGCATTGATCTCCTGTTGTGCACTCCTCTGCATTGATGAGTTCATGTTCTTCTGTCTGAAACGTGGCTTTTCTTCACCAGCTCTCTGAGCCTCTGAGGCGGGCAGTGGACAGGAAGGAGAGCCAGTGTATGGCTCTGGGCAGGCACTTGTTCAGTCTGGGCACAATGGCTGGGGCTCCGGCAACTGGTGACAGTGCCCATCTGTGGTTCTGAACTTTTCCCAACAGTTTCCCATAAATCTTTCAGTTGGGTTTGTGGTTTTTAAATTTTTTACCATTTTTGAAATTAAAATATAATTATATCATTTCCCCATTCTTTCTTCTCCATACCCTTCTCATAACACCTGCCCCCCCCCACCTTGCTCACTCTTAAATTCATGGCCCCCAACCTCTTTTTTTAAATCGTTGTTATGAATACATTCCTAAATATATAGATGTAACCTATTCAGTCTGTATAATATTTCTTGTGTGTACACAATTTCAGGGCCTACCACTCGGCACTGGATAACCAATTGGAGGGGCTCTTCCCTGGGGAGACGACTTCTCTCACTCTCTTGAGGTGGGGTCTCACTATATAGCCTAGATCAGACTCAAACCTGTCATCCTCCTGTCTCAGCCTCACAAATACTGGGATTACAGGTGTGTGCACCCCTGTGTTGGATGTCATCTAGCTCTGCCTCTGCTGGCACTGGCACCTCAGAAGTCACTTAAACCCTCTGGGTCTCAGCTTTGCCATCTGTACAAGGGACCTGTCCAGTGGAAGCCCACTCCAGAGCAATTCAGGTAAATGTCGTGTGGTAATATGGTTTCCTGACCAGTTCTGGGCACACAGTAAGCGCTCAATAAACAAAAGCCCGAGAGACTGTCTTGTTTCAGGCAGGCAGACAGAAGGGTGGTCCTTTGGACCTGTAGAATCAGAGTACTACTGGGTCCTTGCTAGGTTTTAGGGAAAGGGGGATGTCTTTTTAAAAGGCCATGCTAAAAAGCCCAAATCCTGTGGGTTCTTTCCCAGGAGTGAAAGCAGAGGGATACATAGTATCTCCAAGCTGTAGAAATGTCTCTAATCCACATGGCAAACATCATCCTTGAGGCAGAGATGGCATCCTGGAGGACGGGGGTGCAGAAGCAACCTGCCACTATCAGCTCCCAAGCTCAGGCCCTAAAGGAGATGCGCTAGAGACCTCCTGTGAGGTAACACTCAGGGCAGGTACTGTGTCTGCCTTTGCCACAGTTTGGCTCCATGCCTCCACCTGCAGCCAGCCCGGTACAGACCAGATCCACTCATTCATTACACGTGCTTAAGCAGGCCTCATTTTAAGTAAACATATTATACATAGTCAATAGAAATGTGTTCAGTCATGCTAATGAACACAGGGAGAGCACACAACACTTTACTAAAACAAACAGTCTTCCAGTGTTTAAGTGCTGTATGGACTGCAGCGGGCTATATTTTAAATTAATTACAGGAGTCTCATCTTTTTGGCTGACTTCATGAAATCAAAGCTTTAAGTACTCTCAGGAGATACTGGGCTGACCACAAGGCTCTTGGTCCCCTGGGAAGTCTTTGAGAAATAGTCCTTGACTGGACATACTTATACCGGTGATGCAGAACTCAGGACCCACTGGATAGCAACTAGTGCAAACTAGAGTAGAGGGGGACTGGTTTCCCTGAGCACGGCCTGCAACAGGGCCTCCTAACTGAGCTTAACAGACAGAAAATTCATAATAGGAAATCCCTTGTGGCTATGCCATATATCCATACAAAAGACATTACACATCAGTTAGCTGTCAGAAATGAACATCAAGGAAATATTTAAAACTTTGAAATCCTTAGGGAGAAAACAGACCAGGGTTGAATGCAAATCAACAAGGCGATTTTAATTTGTAAGCAGAGCCCTCACCTAAGAAAAGGCAAAGCTAGCAAGCAGACATTTACAAAGGGGGTAGGCTTGCTAATAAGTAGCAAACTATAAATTAAATACAGTTTAAATAGTAAAACAAAGTAAGAGGCAGAACATCAGTGCCAGCAGGTCTGAGCAGACAAAGTGACCTTAAGGCAGTGAGATATCAGCTGGGCAATAAAGCTTATCCTGATAGACCTCACTCAGCGGGCAAGTCCCTGTGTGTGATGGAGCCTGGGACGAGCTGGAGATGGACCAGCCCCACCATGTTGTTCTCAAGGACAAGAGAAGTAGCAGAGCTGTGAGAAAACTTGAAAGGGACCAGGGTGCCCCAGCAACACTACAAGGCAGGGAGCGTCCTTCTCACCTGACAAATGGGTAAACTAAGGCAGGGGAGCTGCTCGGGGCTCTGCAAGCACAGCGGCAGAGCCAGGGTGACTACTAGGGCACAGGAACTAGAGTCCAGGTCGGTCCCACAGAGGACTCGAAGGCAGACAGGGCACATCCTTCGGTTTCCCACTTATCCTCTTGTTTGTGCAGTGAGCACTTTATCCACCGTGTCCATTCCCCAGCCCGACATGACCATGTGTAAGAATTACCAGAAACAGGCAGAAACTGGCTATGCAGAAAGCGCCAGCCAGTGGGGGCAGGGAGGTGAGGGCTGGAGGCAATGTCTCTTCTGGTGACAGAAGGAGCATGGTGGCAGGCACCCTGGATTGTGTACTATAAATGAGTGAATTACATGGTATTTAAATTGTATCTTAATAAATCATTATTGAAATAAATCCTGCTACATAGATAAATAAAATCTAAAGGTGCTTAGTACATGTGTGTTTGTACATGCATGTGTGTATGTGTTTGTGCATGCATATGCATGTGCACACATTAGTATGTTGTATGTGTGTACAGCTACATGTGTATTTGGGTATGCATATCTATGATTGTGTATATGTATATATGTATGTATGTGTGTGTATATATGTATGTGCATATGTATGTGTATACATATATGCACATGATTATATGCATGCATATGTGTGTATGTGCATGAGTGTAAACATGTATGTATCCATGTGTATTTATGCACATGTGTGTATGTGTGCATGCATTTTCATTTGTATGCATATGTGTCTGTGAGTACGTATGTGCATGTGTGTGTGCATGCATGTGTATATATGTGTGTAAGGGTGTGTTCTTGCTTTTGGCTAAGATATAGTCACTGTGCCTTATATTTCTCATATTAAAATAGGACTAACATCCATCTCTACTGAGCTCTCCTAAAGGTAAAGTGACATCATGAGGCTAGAGCATTTAACATGGGGCCTTACATGAAACATAGCAGATATCAGTGCCCTAGTATTCATTGCTAGGATAAAACACCCTGGCCAAAGGCAACTTGAGGAAGAATGGGTTTATTTGGCTTACAATTCCAGGTTAGAGTCCACCACTGAGGGGAAACCAAGGCAGAAACTCAAGCAGGCAGCCATGTCCCATCCACTGTCAAGAGCAGAGAGAAACAAATGTATCCTTGCTTCCTCCCTGGGCACCTCAGGAAGCCCAGGACTTCCTGCCCAGGGAAGGTGCCATCTACAGTGGACTCAGTCAGTTAACAATCATGACAAGCCCTGGCCACCCAAACATACCCAGAGGCCAGGTAATCCTCCAGTTGAGTCTCCCTTCTAAGGTGATTCTGGATGATGTCAAAGTGACAGTTAAAGCCAACCAGCACCATGACATTTTGTTAGGACACGGCCCAACAAGCAAGCGAATCAGCCAGTGAGGGGCCGCTGCTTTGCTGAAATAAGCTGCCATTGGGGGTGGCTGAGGAGACATGGAAGCTGCTCTGTGTGGAAATAGCAAGCAAGTGCTGGTCCAGAAACGTTCGCAGTGTGAAAATGTGAAAAAGAATCACATATCTATAAATAATGATGAAGAACAGGGCACAGAATTCCATAAAGGAATCTCACAGATGAGGATCTCTGTTTTCTTACTCCCCGTTTAGCTGCTGTGGTGTGGGCTCATGAGTAATTGTAGTGACAGTTTTGGAGTTCTGGTTTCTTAGAAAAACCAGAAACATAAGAATGTGTTTTAGTTTTAATCCCAGGAGTAGAGATCTGATTTATGATTTGCCTTGTGCTGTAGGAGAGATGTGGTTTTGCCAGCTGAAGATAGTTTCTATGATTGTGTGACATTTGCAATTCTGGGCACTTTTCAGAGGGTATATAAATGCTAGAGCCCCTAGAGGCAGGGTTGGTGGCTGTTGGTCCTTCATGGAGATTGGCTGTGGTTTGTTAGTAACCATGGTCAAAGAGGAAACAAAAGGAAAGAAATTAGATGTAGGGATCTCTCTCTCTCTCTCTCTCTCTCTCTCTCTCTCTCTCTCTCTCTCTGTGTGTGTGTGTGTGTGTGTGTATGTGTGTCTTTGTGTGTCTCTGTCTCTCTCTTCTCTCCTTCTTTCTCTCTGATCTAGTGACAGGGTGAAATGGGGAGACTGGGATAAAGGTCAGGAAAAGAACCCACAAAGTAGCAAAGACTGGCTACAAGTAATTACAAATAAAGCAAGTTCATGTACATCCAAGTAAAGAAGCTCAGATACACAGGCTTCCTGATAGTACCTACCAGTCCTGCACTCCAGGACCAGAGCCCATAACACTCACAGGGTCTCCATTTTCCACAGCTCCCCGCAGCTTAGCACAGTGCAATGTTGCTCCGTGGTTGGAGCATCCCGTCTAATTTAAATTGTGGGTTGTTTGTTTTGTTTTAATTGTTGCTACTGTTGTTTTGTTTTTTAACTAGCCAGCGTCTCATGTACCCCAGGCTCAGAACCTGTATGTAGTGAAGGATGCCCTTCAATCCTGATTTACCTGCTCCCATCTCCCAAGTGTTGCGATTACAGGTGTGAGCCACCACATCTGGCTCCAATTGAGGTCTTGCATGCTCTAACTTGAAGTCTTTCTGGGTCCTGCCTCTTGTTCACTCTGTGAGCCCCAGACCAGGTGCAGAGCTGTTTCTTGCAGCCCCAGGGCATCTTTTGATCTCTGCCCTCCCTCCCTTTTGCTTCAGGTTCTTGTGCTACGCTTGGCTTCAGCACCAGCTGAGGGCAAACCAACTGTCCCTAGACTCCCTGCTCTGTCCTTGAGTGAGGAGGCATCAAAGGCTCTGCTCACTTGCAGGCAAGGACCCACACACTCTTCAGACACACAGAGAACCAAGGTGGATATCACAAGTGGCAGGCTTCCTTCCCCAGCTACAGACCTCCAGAGAGAGACACACAGACTATTTGCAAGCCCACCGGATGGAGGCGGCCGCGCCCAAGGCAAGCATGTTTGTTAAGTGCTGACTCACGTGTATCAACGGTCTCTTGGATGGGGATGAAGCCCACAGGCAATGTGTCCTTGACATCGATGAGCTTCATGTCCACCAGCACATTCCCCAAATGACTCTTGGGAAGAAAAGATAAGACACACACTGAATTGGAACTTAGTCTTGCTTGCAGTCCTGGCTTCAGGAAGCGCATTTCACACAGTGGCTGCTGCAGCTTTACCACAGCAGGTTAATTGGAGAAGATGACAGTAGCATTTACCAGGGACTCTAGTGTACCCACTCAGCAGAGGGTAGGTGTGTGCACATCCCTGGACCCCACCACTTCTCAGGGCCAGAGCATTTTAAATAGGGGAGGTTCTGGGATGCTAAGAGAGAGGAGTTGTGTCTAAACTGACCAAGGTCTGATCACACACCTAAGGGGCCATTGTTACAAGATACATTTTACAAAACCCCAAGAAACATAGACTAACTAGACAGCAGCCTGGCCACCTCCGTATCCCACACCTTCTGAGATACCTCACTAAGGGAGCTCTTAAGAGTGCCTATTTAGTGCTGGCAGAGGGGTCCACAGTGCAGTTTCCATAAAGACATTTTTGAAGATGGTTGGTGGCACACCATTCTATAATTGCAAGAGAGAATTCTTTGCAAACACGCCAGCCCTTGCAGCCCTCACTTCATGCTGGAAACAGCTCTTAAGAAATCTGCCCTACATCTTAAACATGAGGGCTGCTGTGGAGATTACATTCACGCCTTCAGAGTCATCTCAGCCTCGTCAGAGCCAGTTAAAGCAAGAATAATGGGTTCCCAGCCCAAATCTCTCCTGTCAGGATTCCAGCAATGTGCTGTATGTGCCCACTTTGCAGAAGCACTGTGTCCCTCCAAGCCCAGCTTGAATGCAGTCCCGGACTAACATCTAAGGGGTCAGCCCAGCCTCTGCCCTCCCAGGAACCTCTCAGGCCAGTGTTCCCCTGTTGCTTAGAGATGGACCCAGCTTCATTCTGGGCTTGGGGAACCCTGGCTCCACTTCCATCTTTACAGCACAGGCATCTCTGAAACACACACAGGGAGTATTTGCTTTCTGAATGAAGCCAGCCACTCTATCTTCAAGACCCTTTTAACTTCCTATCATTTTATAATTGGACACCGTGGTGATCTGAGTCAGAACAGCCTCCACTGGCTCACATATCTGAATGTTTAATAATCAGAGAGTGGCACTATTTGAAAAGGATTGAGGGTATGGCCTTGTTGGAGAAAATGTGTCATTGGGGTGGTCTAATCTCTCTGAGTTGGGGGTCAGGATGTAGCTACTGACCAGTACCACACATGCTGCCACCATGCCAGTGACTGTAAGGATGCCTTCAGATAGACGCTTTCCTTTCTAAGAGTTGCTCTAACTATGGTGTCTCTTTGCAGCAGCAGAACAGTGACTAAGACAGACCTTATGAAGGATCCACCTACCTACCACCTTGAAAGATGTATTTAAGAAGCTGTACACTGCCGGGCGTGGTGGCGCACGCCTTTAATCCCAGCACTCGGGAGGCAGAGGCAGGCGGATTTCTGAGTTCGAGGCCAGCCTGGTCTACAAAGTGAGTTCCAGGACAGCCAGGGATATACAGAGAAACCCTGTCTCAAAAAAAAAAAAAAAAAAAAAAAAAAAAAAGCAAGCTGTACACTATGGGTCCTGGCTGCCACCACTGAGTAGGAACCAAAATGATGTTTTCTCCTGCTTACCCAAGCTGGCATAGCTCTTGGCACACAGTAGGGACTTAATAATTACTGGCTAAATACATTGATTTTTCTGGCAAACTTTTCAACAGGGTGGGGTGGTAGCAATCATAAACTGAATCAGTCTTTCTCAAATGGCAAATTGAAACCATGTCACCAAAATTTCCAAAGTTTATTATTAGTTATTATGGCCTATAAGAAAAACATGCCTCAAGTTGAAATTCGGAAGTCAGAATGGCAGGTGCAGCCTGTGGCCAGCACATCCTTGACTGTACCATCAGACATCCGTCCTTCTCTCTCAGCATCCCTGGGCTTGCTAATGGTGCTCAGGAAGACAGTACGCACTGAGGTGCGGCATGTGGGGAGTGGGCCCTCTCTAATGTGAAATAGACTCCTAACCACATGTGAAGGCCGGGCCCAGCTGGGAACCGTGAAAGCACCAGCTGCCTCCGGAGCAGCCGGGTCTAATCGACAGTCCTCTGTTCCTTCCCCTCCCTGCTCCCCTGCCCCAGGCAGCTGCTCTTCCAGGTCATCACTGCTTCCTGCACTGAGAAATTAACAACCTGGCACGCTCTGCTGCCCCCTAGAAGGATGGGCATTCATCAGTATCATGTTGACACTCGGGATTCCATGGACTGCAACCACTTAGCCACCTACCTCACCTCTGAAACAATGCCTTACTCCTAAACCCCGCGCACTGGGGGTGTGGCCACTATACAAGTGTTGGGAAACCCATCCATGCACACACAATGGGAGGCTGTCCTGCTGAAGCTTCCTGCAGCCCGAGGGAGGGTGTGGCCATCTTCCTTGGGGCTGACAGTCTGCAGCACCCCCCCCACCTTTTTTATATATCGTAGTCCTTCAACACCATTAATTTTCCTGGTTCCCCTCCCCCACTGGTGCTCTCTTTCATTTCCTCCTCATAAATATGAAGAACGTATTCCCAATCCTTGCCGGGCAAATGATTCATACCAGGGGCCCGACATGCTCTGACGCAGGGTATTTATATTGTCTCTGGTAGCCAGTATTTGCTAGTATACTGTAATTATTTTTGACAACTTTGCATTTAAGGTAGCCACAGATAACCAACTTAATATTCAAATGTTCATAAATCCTTCTGTTTAACATCCTCCCTACCTAATCTATGCACATTATTATTACAGGTAACACAGAAAGTGCGGGGCATGAAAAGTGCAATTAATCTCACTCCTTCCCAGGAAGTGGTGTCACTCTCCAGCCAGGTTTCCATATTAATGGTCTGATTGGGGAAAGGAATTTAGGATTCAAAGGAAGCTCCCCAAACTCCTATGTTGGGAGTCTCAGGTCAGCTAATTAAGCCATGGCCTGCTCTGGAGATCCCACACCCTCCCAGATGGTTGTAAATGGGTACTCTGCCAAGCCTGTGCTCTGACTACAGACCAGGACAGACAGGCAGCCACAACCGGTGAGGATGTGCCTAGCTCCTGCCTCACTCAAGGGCTGGCAAATGGGCTCTGTCATTCCCCCAAATTTGATCCCAAAGCAACTCTGTCCCCTGGTTTGTCATTTGGATGCCATAAAGGACATCCACTCCTCTTCTGGTGCTGAGGATGGAAGTGCTAACTTGGTTCCCGAGCATCTAGGCTTCAGCGGAGGGCAGGGGTGTCTCTTGCTGCCCTCCTGGCTGGCAGCCGTATCACCTCCAGAGCCCAGCTACTGATGGGGAGCAGTTCCTGGGGCTGAATGCAGGGCCCCATGCACACTAAGCAAGTGCTCTCCCACTGCCCTCAAGCTGAGGACTGTGTTTTCTATAATCCACCCCAAGCCAATGAGTCCCGTGCCTTCCCTGCACCACAGCGGACTTGCTGCCCCAGCTCCCAGGGCTACACAAACTCCTGCCTAGAAGGCCAACAGCTTGCAGACTCAGGAGTAAATGTAGCAGGTCCCAGTGTAAGTGGCCCAGGGACCATGGCTATCAGAGGATTCTGAGGCCAGCAACTGCGGTGCTTTTCAGATGCGAACACTTGGTCTCCAGCTTGTGGGACTATTAGGGGAGGCTGAGGAGGGGCAGCCTTGCTGAAGGAGGTTCATCACTGGACAGACTTTGAGAGTCAAATGCTAATGGCACTTCTAGCTCTCACTCTGCTCCGTGGCTGGGAGCTCTCAGGGTCCTGCTCTTATCACCATGCCTTCCTGCCGTGATAGATGTTTATCCTCTTGGACCGTATGCCAAAATATCTCCTTCCTTTGATAAGTTGCCCTGGCCATGGTGTTTTATCTTAGCAACAAAAAGCAACTTAGATAAGTCATTTGACCAGATCTTCAGGACTTCCTCCTGAGAGTCCACGGGAAGCAGTGGTCAGCAGACAGAGCAGGGACAACAAGAGCGAAAAGCAGAAATGGCTTTCTAAAGGCATTTGGGTAGACTCCTGGGACAGAGAACCTGAGGGTGCGGGTGCAGGAGGGTACATGAGGGTGCGGGTGGGAAGGATACATGCTAGGTCTACTGATAACCTCATGAGCTCGGCATCTATGAGGTAATGACACCTCACCCCTGCTGTGTAGAGTCCCCTCAGGCTACAGTGGACCCAAAGGATCTGTGCAGACACACCACAAGCCCTGTGCGGGTGCCTATCCTGGCTCAGCTGCCACCATCCTGTTACTGAAAACGCACTCAAAGGCCGGTAGGAAAAAGACTTCCCTATTCAGTCATATATTACAAGCAGCAAAGGTATTGCTCTTATAATTAGAGGGGACTTAATAGGATGACTTCGCTCCTCATCCTGAACACACTAGAAACAATATTCAGAACAAAAGATTACCAAAGAGCAACACGTGCTGTGTGATCATCTTACATCCACATTCAGAACTGCTGAGGGGAAAACCCGGACCTGGCAGTGGGGACCAAGGCTGGAGAGCTATGATGAAGAGACGGGTATGAGAGGCCGTGAGGGACGGGGAGGCTGTGAGGGACGGGGAGGCTGTGAGGGACAGGAAGGCTATGAGGGACTGGGAGGCTGTGACTGACCAGGAGGCTGTGATAAAGAAGGCTTCTTTCATTTTTCTATTTGGCATGTTTTATATTGTTGTGTTTTTAATTTTTAACTACAGCCTATATTACCATTATAATTACACTTAGAAATTGGTGAAAATGTTTCCCAAAATAAGTATCTGAATTATAAGAGATAACTTATCACCTTCTCCAGGGTCATGGTGGAGAGCTAAAGTGGACATCTCGGGAAGCCATTATAATTACACTTAGAAATTGGTGAAAATGTTTCCAAAAATAAGTATCTAAATTAGAAGAGATAACTTATCACCTCCTCCAGAGGGTCATGTAGGGAGCAAAAGTGGTCATCTCAGGAAGTAATGAGGTCCGGACCCAGGTTGGCCTTCCTGGGAATGCTTTTGGAGATGGCTTTAAGCTTCCCTAGCTCATGTGCTCAAGTACTAAAAACCAGTATGAAAGAACTGAACACAGGGAGCTACCTCTCCATAAAGATGAGCTGCCCCATGTCACACAGGGGCTCTTTGGAAACAAGGCCACACCACGTCTGGGGACTGTCATGGGGCAGTGGGTGTCATGGCCCCTCCACTGAGCTGGTATGCCCTTTGCAGATGCTATCCATCCCAGTGGCCCTGGCAGACTCTCCCATCCCTCATGCCCAGGAGTTGTCACTGAAAGCACAGTGAGGGGAACTTCCCGGTGTCCTTTGGAGAACACATCTTAATGGAATTCACTGTGCACTTGGGGATGTGGTTAATAATGTTGTTAATAAATGAAACACAGCACTGGCTGCTGATTCTACCCCGTTCACCGAAACAATAGATAAATTAATACAACAATGAACATAAACCACACGAGAAAGAGAGGAAGCCCCAACCAGAAATGTAAATTAGTCCTGCCCACTCAGCAAACCACCAACAGACTCACATTTTCTTTAGAAAATGATCTTGTGAAACACAGGTATCTGGTAACCTTGGACTTGAATAAGCCGTCCTTCCAGAGATCAGCATCCACGCCATCTGCTGTCTGCGCAACCTGCAATAGAGAGATGGAGAAGAGGGTCACAGGTAAGAGGAGACAGAACCGGGGTGTAAGCCCCCAGAGCGTGAGCCCGCAGCTTCTCTACCTGTTCCAATTAGCACCGGCCCCAAGTCTCCTGGCATCTCATTAGTGCGCCACACTCGGCACCGGGAAGAACATTTCCAAAAGGGAAAAGGGGAGACTGTGAAAAATACAACTTCTAAAAATACTGTCCCTGGGGAAGCCATTGATTAAAGATACCCTGACAGAAATGGTTCTAACGAGCAAAGAATAGCTTTTGTTGTAATGGACTGGGAAGGGACTGGTCGGTCAGCACATTAGGCTGTTTGTTACTATTTACATGGGGTGGACATAGGGCACAGAAGAAAGCCACATGGGGTGGAACTGCACCTGCAGCCCCCCCCCCCCCCGCAGTGCGGACGATGTGACCTCCTGATCACAGGAGTGAGCCAGAGGGAGCTTCAGTAGGGTTGCTGGGGGCTGCTGGGGTGGTAGGTCAGAAAGCTGGCTCCACACTACATCTTCTTGATACAAGCTCCCAAAGTGGAATTCAAGGTCAGAAACTATATCATGATAGGAAAACAAACTAGATTCAGTTGATTCCATTTCTGGTCTCACTAGGAAGTCTCTCTCCGTTCTCCTTCAGGACACAATCCTGACTGGGCAGGTGGTATTCCATGACATCCAGTGTTGAGTGCTGGGTACACGGAGTTGATGAGGGAACTGGAGAGAGGACACTACAACTCCCTTCCTACCTCACCCAACTGCCCAACATCACAACAGAGAGGCCAGGAGATGCAGGGAGCAGCCCCACATGTGGGCACGGGCATGGAATGGCTGCAGGCAGCCTGCCCTGTGATGGAGCAGCGGCTGTGCTTCTGAAGTATGCATGGGGAAATGGCCTTGAGCTGATGAGCTCCTGGCGGTCGTGGTGGACAGCTGAAAGTGGCTCCACCCCCATGAAGGCACTGTCAATGGTCAGCAGCCTCTAACACACACGTAGTTCTCACTACAACCCCAGGCCCAGCACAGCTGCCACCCCGGATGCGGCCTCAGAAAAGCCAAAGGCCAGCCAACAAGAGACAAACACTTATTTCTCAGACTGAATAACTGACAGTAAATCTGAGGATAAAGAAAGGAAGGGCCACTATGACAAGAGGAGCTGGAACCTTGAGAGAGAGAGAGAGAGAGAGAGAGAGAGAGAGAGAGAGAGAGAGAGAGAGAGGGAGAGGGAGGGAGAGAGAGGGGGGAGGGAGGAAGAAGCCACAGTCACCGCTGCACTAGGCAGGCACTTCCCAACCCACTCACACAAAGCCACCGGTTAACCTGAATGTCTCCCCCGAGTCAGATGAGCTAATAGTCTCTGGGCACAGGGAAGGACCAGGACCCCTACCAGGGAGCAGGCAGCATGGAACTCAGAGGCAGATCTGAACTTAAAACGCAGCAGTTTCAGTGAAAAATGACTGACGTAAAGTAGGCACGCTGCCTTCCCGAGGGGTCACGGGAGATGCTACAGATACAAGGCACTCGCTGGTGAGCACCTGCAAAGATGACTCTGCTGCTACACTAAGAGTAAGGATGCTGTGGAAGGAGGCGCTTACCACTAGGCCACACCATCACTCATGAGTCCTAACTTGTCCCACAGCGGTTACTTGTGATCTCTGGTCCCAAGATTCCTGCACTGTCTCCAGGACTCAATCTGTCCTTTCACATGTGACTCTTCTCCTACTATCGGCCAGGACCAGAAGGTACCACTCTGTGCCAAGCACTGTGCCTGACACAAAGAGGCTCAGTGGATGCTTACTAAGGGAATGGGTGAGCAAGACGACCATGCAGCCAGAGCCTTAAGAAGCCATGCCTTGTGCAGCTTCCCTAAGCAACACTGCTCCCAGGACTGAAGCCAGCAAGCTAAGCAGCAGGCTCACCCACCCTCCCTTTCCAGCTCACCACTGTCCGAGGCACACGCTGCCTACTACTGAGGTCACTGCCCTGGGCATTGACCCCAAGGCTGCTGCCAAGTGCCTCTAGTGCTGAAGGAGGCTGACTTGTCCTGAAAGCCCAGGCTTGGAGTCAGCAGATGCCCAGGGGACATCGGTTCCTTCAGTTGTACCCAGTGTCTGCCCTGGCACAAGATGGGACTGCCGAGTAGAGACTCATCAGCTATCTGTGACACTGCCTTACAAGGGGGACAAGAACATGAAACATAAAACAGGCAACTCAAGAAGAAATTGTATCATCAAACTACCGAGATACAATAGCAGAGGGAAAACCAAACCAGCTCAGCCTGGCAGAGCAAGGTTCAGTTATCTAAACTGGGAAGTCTGGAAAAACATCTTTCCTCATAAGCCTTTGTCAGGCTTTCATGATTTGCTTTGCTTTGTATTTTTAGGTTTTTGTTTTAAGACAGGGCCTCACTTTATGGCCCATGCTGACTTTAAACTCTTATGTATGTATGTATGTATGTATGTATGTATGTATGTATGTATGTCTGTATGTATCTATCTATCTATCTATCTACATCTCAAATGTTGCCCTGCATCCTGGTCTCCCCTTTCAGAGTTCCTCCTCCCATCCTGACTTTAAACTCTTGATCCTTCTGCCTCAGCTTCCTGAGTGCTAGTGTGAGCCAGAAGCTTTTATTCTTTAAGATAGGGTCTCTCGCCAGGCGTGATGGCACATACCTTTAATCCCAGCACTCAGGAGGCAGAGGCAGATGGATTTCTAAGTTCGAGGCCAGCCTGGTCTACAAAGTGAGTTCCAGGACAGCCAGGGCCATACAAAGAAACCGTACCTCGAAAAACCAAAAAAAAAAAAAAAGATAGGGGTCTCTCTGTAGCTCTAGTTGGCCTGAAACTCACTATGTAGGCCACAGTGGCCTCAGATTCACAGAGATCTGCATGCTTCTGCCTCCTGAGTGCTGGGATTGAAAGGCATGTGCCACCACCAAACTATGCATGCATATGTTGGTTTGTTAAAAGGCACATTCTAATTTGAAGCAGCAGTGAGCTGTGGTATGAGAGTCACTGGCCCTTCTAGTGGCCCACGATCTCATGCCTTGCTAGATGTATCAACACATTTCCCAACTGGTGGTTATGTCTGATGGCACATGCTGCTGATTCCAGCCTTCTCCATTGTCAGCATCCACCTTTGGGTATCCCGTGTTGGAGCTGCAGAACCCAGGGAAGCCCTGAGCGGTAGGTAACAGGGACAGCGGGGGTTATGCAGACCTCATAGGCCCAGCCTCCCAGTTCCTCCTTTGGCTGTCACAGAAAATAAGCAATTATCAGAGAGCTCCCAGCAGCCGTTTGAGCAGTATCCCAGCTGCCTGCAGCTAGCTGATATGCCTAGATATGAAGGACCAAAGCCAAGTGGGATGCTCTCCCTGGCTAGGGCTAGGCATAGGGCAGCAGCCTGCTGACAATCCACTGTTTGTCAGGCACTGGTCTAGGCAAGCCACCTACAACTTTTCAATGAAGGGTCCTGACAGTCAAATAACATGGGGAGTCCCCCCAAACCCACACCAGCTTATATAACTGAACCTGAAGACAGCAGCAAACTTACTCCAGTCATTCAGTGTGCTCGAAGACCCAGACCCCCTAGGCCCACTGCTGGGAAAATGCCTTCAGGACACTTGACACACCTCAGGCAGGCTTATCTGGAACACAGAAGGGCCCAAGCAGACAGGGAGAGCCACATTAAAGACTGCCCAGCTATCACTGTGCTGAGGGGAAGCTAGGAGTGCCCCTTAGTGTTGAAGGCTATAGATAGAGGGACACTGAGGCACATTTGGAGGCAGGGCAGTACTGAGAGCTTTGCTTTGACGGCAGAGGTGTGAAACTGTACAATGGCTCAGGGTCTCCTCCAAAGCCCAGACTGGAGTGTGACTGCCACTGTGCTGTGAGGCTGAAGAGGTGAGGCCCTAGAGGATGCCTAGGCCAAACCGGTGCAGCCCTTGGAGAGGGACTCATGACGTTACTATGGGTAGGTTACTGTGGCAGGGGTGTTCACCTCATACATTTCCTCTGCACTTCCACACTCTGTGACATCTGCTACACTAATCTACCACAAGAAAGCCGTCATGGGAAATGGCTCCTCTATCTTGCGCTGCCCAGAGTCAAATAACTTCCATTGTTCATAAACGTCCAGTCTGTGGACACTATAGCACAATACAGACTACAGCAGCTGAAAACAGACCGAGACATAGCAACACAAATTCTCATGCCAAACCATTTCCTTATTTTGTAAGAGCTAAATCAAGGGGGTGCTGAATGGCTTAAAAGATCTCTACATCCAGGTGTGACCCAGGGTGTCCTCAGGCTCTTCAGAAGCCCAGAGAGAGGTGGATGCCATAGGTTGCCAGGCCAGGGAGACAATGGAAAATTAAGCTCAGTGAAACCAGGAAGATGCTGAACTCTACTCTAGGGAGAGAAGGTGCTGTTGGCCCATCTGAGTGAGGCTTGGGTGTCCTTTTCCCTCAGCCACTTCTCACCACACATTCTTTCTTCTCCTTAACTCCTCGGTGTAAGTGATCCGTGGCCCACTGCAGTGCACACGACAAAGCTATGAGGAGATGAAGCTGCTGTCTGAGTTACAGATGAGGAAATCCAGGCACACATGCAGTACATTCACAGGATGGCATATGCCTATGGGCTGTGCCCAGGATATGTCAGAGGGAAAAGAGCTTATCAAAGAGCACATAAGAGAATATGTGCAGAGAGCTTTCATAAGGCAATAGAAAAGGCAAACACTCTAGTCCACAGGCAGGCTGCACACATCAACCAGCAATAGTGCAGAGCCATGCAAAGAGTGAGCAGCCACCGGCCTTGGCTAGCTACGGATCTCAAAGGGGCTCTGCCAAACAATCAATGCAAAGAGGTCCTAAGGCCGGGCGTGGTGGCGCACGCCTTTGATCCCAGCACTTGGGAGGCAGAGGCAGGTGGATTTCTGAGTTCGAGGCCAGCCTGGTCTACAGAGTGAGTTCCAGGACAGCCAGGGCTACACAGAGAAACCCTGTCTCAGAGAGAGAGAGAGAGAGAGAGAGAGAGAGAGAGAGAGAGAGGGGAAGGGAGGGGAGGGGAGGGGAGGGGAGGGGAGGTCCTAAGAATAGACACAACCATCACTGCTGTGTGGCAAGAGGGAAAACCAGAGCCCACTGAGAGGCCTCTGAGGGTAGAGGTACTTGCTATCAAACCTGACAACCTGTGTTTGAAACCCACTTGGTATATGGAGAGAGCTGACTCCCACATGTTGTCCTCTGACACACACACACACACACACACACACACACACACATGCTCTAAAGGGAGGGGGAGGGGGAGGGAGAGGGAGAGGGAGAGGGAGAGGGAGAGGGAGAGGGAGAGTTCCAGAGTGAGATTACTTTGGTACCAAAGCCTGAGAACACACATGTCCCAGGAGCTAGGAGTTCTCTTGCAGGCACTCTGAGAACATGGTGAGTTATCCCTTGTCCCTTCACTGAGGATGCCTGGCTTCTGAGGGCATGCTGCTGAGGGCTGCTGAGGGAGAAGGGTCTCACAGATCACATGAGGCACATTCATCACAGGGAAGGACACATGATAAACACAGAAACGAACAGGAGTTAATGCAATGCCTTACAGTAAGTTTTTAGAAGGATAACTTAACTGACAGCAACTTGGAGAGAGCAGGGAGGTGTGCTCTGCAGCAGCTCAGCCTGGCTTCTGGATGGGAAGAAAGTGACCTGGAGATTGGCAGGCAGGGAGGGAGGGAGGGAGGGAGGGAGGGAGCCCCGCCTGCAGAAGATGGAGGGGCCAGGTGAGGGGACCAGTCTATGTCTTCATTAGGGCTCTCTGTTCATAAAGACAAACAAGAGGGAGAAGTTTCTTACAGGCAGTGACTGCTCATGGGGTCCAGTTTTGTGTTTTAACAGCTGTGGACAGAAAAGGACCTATGCAAAGCACTGTTTGTCTCTAACAGCTGAGACTGGGGATATAGAGAGAGATACACAAGGCTGGCTGGTGGCGACCTGCAATGGCTCAGCAAGGCAAGCCTGAGGACTGGAGTCTGGATCATCAGAACCCAGGTAAAAGCCACATGGATGTGGAACCCAGCCTGTCGCTCCAGCTCAGTGCATGGGAGGTGAGCTGGGGGAATCCCCAGATTCAGTGAGAAACCATGCTTCAGTACATAAGGAGGACAGCAGAGCACATATGTATACGTACTCATCCACACATGCACTCACACACAGAAACATGCAAACACACACACACACACACCACATTTTTTTGGTCAATGAACACTTACAGCTTTTATGGAAAAACAACAATTGTAAGCTTTACTTGATGGGGTGAGAAATTGAAAATCTGCTAGACCACAACTTGAGAAAATCCTGTGAATGAGCTGGGGCCCAGCTAAACACCTAGGATGCAGAGGGCCGGCTGAGGAGGAAGAGCAGTCTCCAGAGAACCCGGTTCACACCTGCGGTTTCAGGAAGGCCTACCCACAACTCAAAGGTGAGTTTGGCAGCCAGGGCAGTGGGAGGTGGAGGGGGGCAGGAAATTCTGCAGACATTCCAGGGGCAACTTCTGGCTGATGCTGTGAAGTTCAAAGGCTTCACAATGGCAGCTTGGCTCCGGCAGGCCTGCAGAAACCTCACATCCTCTGTCAGACAAAGTTGAGAGGAGAGGCCCGGGTGAGATCAAGGGCAGGCTGTGCCCCTGGCTTGCATCATAGACTCCCGGCTGCTTTTGTGTCCATTCATAACTTTGGTTTCTGCATGGAGAACTTAGGTCACACAGACCTTCTGCTGAAATGTCTAACATCTCTCAGAAATGAATGCCTGGCCCTGTCCTGGAGACTGGAGTTTCTGCCAGCCTCAGGGTGGGCTTCTCTCCCACAAGGCCCAGCACCCTCAGCCCTCCCATCCTTCGTGCCCTGGCTGCCTGCTCCCTTGTTCTTTCCTCAGACATGGCTTCTCTACCTTGGCTCCTGCCAGCCCCTAACAGCTCCATGATAGAATGATCTTGTTGTCTGGGCTTTGGCTGAAGGAGCCCCATTACACAGACCCCGTGAACTCAGCATGCAGAACCAGGATTTCTGGAGTGAGTTGGTGCTGAGTTCAAGTCCTGACTCTGCTGCTCACAGACATTTCCCGGAGTCACAATGACTCATTCCACCTCATCAAAACGTGGAAATGTGAATGAGGAGGCCCCATAGGATTATTTGTTAGGACCAAATAAAACAGAAGATCACTTATCGACTATGAGATTCCCTGTCAGACCTGTTACAAAACTGAAACAGGCAGACAGACAACAGCAAACATTGCAAGGGCATGGGCCCTGCTGGCACTGAAACCTGGTACAGTCACTGTGGAGATAGCAGGGTAGTTCCTCATGGTCTCACCACAGGACTTCGAAGTTCCTCCTCTGAACTGAACACATGCACACACAGCATGCTCATGAGGTAAGTCACTGAACAGTGGAAACAACACCAATGTCCACTGACAAACGGACATGGCGACGTTGTCCACAGTGGAGTATCACTGGACCACAAAAAGGCAATGAAGTCCCAATATAACCAACATGCCATAGAAGCACTATGCTAGGTAAAACAAGACAGTCACACATCACACACAGTGGTTCTGCTCTCCTACAATGTCCCAGAAGAGACAATCCTTAGAGATACAAAGGAAGGATGTGGTCGCTGTCAGAGGGAGGGGAGCCAGGAACAAAGACCGATGATTAGGTATTGGTAGTTGTTGGGCAGCTCTGTGTATATTCTAAAATGGACTGAACAGTAAACCCCAGAAGGATTAAACCATGGCATATGAACTATCAATAAAGCACTTAGCAGGAGACCTGGCACGGGGCACACACTCAGCACCTCTGGCCCTCCAGTCAAGGGTCCTATTTTATCCAGTGGATGCTTTCCCAAGCATCTAGCCCAAAGACTTAGTAATACACACTCAGATATTTGCCAAATGGCAGAATTTAGAAACTGGAACATGGACAATGGCAAGATTGGTGCTTGGCCTGGCAGAGGCCACATAAGGCAGCTTTCCTCGAGCAGAACTTAAGTGTCAGTTACAGCAGCCTCTCGGGCTGAGCAGGAGAGAAAGAAGCAGACCCACAATCCCAGCAGAAACCCTGGAGGTGCAGCAGTGATCATGGCCCCGAGGAAGCCCTTCCTGGCAGGGAAGTCAGGAACTAGGACTCAGGAGAGGAGAGGCTGCCAGAGAGAAAGGGCCTGGCCAAAAGTGCCTAGCTTTTACCACACCCAGGTGGCCACGGCAGAGCTGGGCCCCAGGCCTCCACAGAGCTGTGGGAAATGGCCTGGTAGCCTAGAGAGGTCCTCACAGCTGGTGAGCATGCAAAGGAGAACCAAAGGTGCTCTTGGTTCTGGAGCACCTGGGGGACCCTAAGGGTGGAGGCAAAGACTACTCAGTCAACAGCATAAAGATACTCCTGTGGGCACCACAGAACAGAAAAACATCAAGCAAAACTTGAAATCTTTCAGCAGAAAATAGATCTTTGCTTCAACGGAAGGAATGATTAAAGAAGTAGACATATGTACAAAGGTTCTGATTTATTTTATTTCTTTAAAATAAATTGGTGTTCTCATGTGTGACAGATGACCACCTCAGGTGTCATCCCCCAGTTTTACTTTTGAAACAGGGTCTCTCGTTGTCCTGGAACCATTCAAGTAGGCCAGGCTGAATGAACACTGAGCCTCAGGGATGTCCCTGTCTCTCTCTCCCTAACACTAGGCTTAAATGGGCATAACCACTATACTCGGCTTTTTAAAAACCTTTTATTATTATCTTTTTTTTTTTTTTTTTTGGTTTTCGAGACAGGGTTTCTCTGTGTAGCCCTGGCTGTCCTGGAACTCACTCTGTAGACCAGGCTGGTCTCGAACTCAGAAATCCGCCTGCCTCTGCCTCCCAAGTGCTGGGATTAAAGGCGTGCGCCACCACGCCCGGCTCTATTATTATCATTTTTAAAATATTTATTTATTTATTTATTTATTTATTTATTTATTTATTTATTGTAATGTATATGAGTGATCTGTCTTCACAGACACCAGAAGAGGGCATCAGATCTCATTACAGATGGCTGTGAGCCACCATGTGGTTGTTGGGAATTGAACTCAGGACCTCTGGAAGAACAGTCAGTGATCTTAACCACTGAGCCATCTCTCCAGCCCCTTTAAAAAAATTTAATAAGGTATTCTGGAGATCAAATTCAAGTCCTTATACTATGTATCCAGCAGTAAGAACAAAACCCTCAAACTACAAAGGACACATGTGCTGGCTAGTTTTATATTAATTTGACACAAGCTAGAGTTACTGGAAAGGAGGGACTCTGAATTGAGAAAATGCCTCCATAAGATCGGGCTGTGGGCAAGCCTGTAGGCCTTTTTTTTAAATTAGTGATGGGGTGGGGGCAGCCCATTGTGGGTGATGCCATCCCTGGCTGGTGGTCTTGATTTCTATAAGAAAGCAGGCTGAGCATGGGAAACAAGTCAGTAAACAGCACCCTTCCATGGCCTCTGTGTCAGCTCCTGCTCCAGGTTCTCACCCTGTTTGAGTTCCTGTCCTGACTTCCTTCAGTGATGGAAGTGTAAGCCAAGAAATCCCTTTCCTCCCTAGCTTGCTTTTGGTCATGGTGTTTCATCACAGCAATAGAACCCTAACCAAGACAGTATCTATGTATCCAGCAGTACATAACCCATGTGGGTGAACAGCTAAAAGGATACAGAGATACTCAATTCAGTGAGATTAAGAAACAAGGCTGGAGCTGAAGAGATGGCTCAGGAGTCAAGAGCACTGTCTGTTTTTCCAGAGGACCCAAGTTTAATTCCCAGCACCCACATGGTAGCTCACAACTCTGTAACTCCAGTTCCAGGGGAGGTGACATCCTCAAACAGACATGAACTCAGGCAAAACATCAGTGCACATAAAATAAATAAATCTTAAAAAGAAAGAAAGAAAGCTGGAGAAGCCATACAAAAAAACAGCTCACCTCTGAAGAAAAAATACATTCAAAATGGCTGTGACTTCTATTCACAGGAAATGTCTGACAAAGCTCTATGTCCACTGGAGGTCAGCCGAGTGGACCTCTGTGTCAAGTGGAGCCTGACCTATCACATTACGTCAGAGGATTCCTCTCCACAGCCAGGCAGGTGCAAAGGACCCAGCATGACTACCACAAACTGTTTCCAGAAGACACTCTGCAATCAAACCCTGAGACTGTGACTTCAATGCTCTTCATAGCAGTAGGAAGCTACTGGAAAGAACCCACATCCCACAGAAGACTTAAGTTCAAGTCCATTCACAAAATAGAAGTCCATACAGTCTTATAAGGCCGTGCATTAAGGCAACCCTCGGGAACAGACTGGGGGGAGGGGGAACCAAGCTGGAGAATCTCCGAGCATGGTATCCATGCCCGACTAGAACCCAGGCAAGTTGGAACCACAAGAAACACGAGGATATCCAAAACCAACTTGGAGCAGTGCAAATTCTTGGAGGAAAGGGGCATGGTGCCCGCCCCCCAACTTTATTTTCTTTATTAGAGAGCTGCTTGAGCCTAGTGAATCTTTTAGACTTGAGAAGGCTGCCAGGTCCTTTAGGCATTTGTTATGTTGTTTCTGATGCTTTCCCATATATTTGAAATGTTTGTAACATAATTTTTATTTAAATTATAGTGGCACATGCCTTTAGTCCCAGCAGAAGCAGGTTTGAGGCCAGCCTGGTCCACATAGTGAGAACAGTCCCAGAACAGTCAGGAGGTCAGGAGTAGAGAGAACCTAGCTCAAAAAAACAAAACAAAACCAAAACAAACTCAGACAATGGACCCAGAAAAGGTTCAAACACTAACCAGATGTGAATAAGGAACACAGAGAACAAAATTTGCTGACTGGAACTCATCTTGTGTAAGATACAGAAGTGGTGTGAGAGCCAGGGCCAACTTTGCGTGGGGTACAGTGCTGGTGAGAAGCCCCGCCAAGAGCCCAGGCTCTGTGAGGAGCACTAATTGGCTGCTCTGTTTTGGAGGCTAGAACTAAGAGAGAGCTGAGGTTAGCCCACCGCCATCTGTCACTCAACCATCCGTGGTGGGCTAGTCTCTCAGGCAGGTGGAAACAGAAGCCAGCCACTAGGGAGAGGGCAGGCTGTCTGTCTAACACAGCTTTGGGTGTGTGTGGCTGGACTGGGGAAGGAGACAGGTGCTACAGGAGCCAAGCCAGAGCCTACAGACCCCACACTGCAAAGGGGAGAGGCTGCAGGGCAGAGCAGCAATCGGAGGATGTGAGCGATTCCACACAGATTGCAGGAGAACAGGGGGAGGCCTAAGCTGGTACTGTAGACACAGGAATGAGACAGGAAAAGGAGTTACAGACTGATGGACACACAACACTGGGAAGGAGGAGGCGGGGATGGAGAGCAAGACCTAGAGACCTGTGAAAGAGACTAGCTGTGGGGAGCTGGAGATGATGGAGAGAGCCAGACTGTGGGACAACCCAGGGAAGGGACAGCAGGACAGGAAAGGCGCTGGTCATGTCTGCTTGCCCAGGGAACAGCAGAAGATTTCATGCCCATGCGAGGGTAAAGGAGGAAGAGACTGGGAGCTCGAGAGATGGCTCAACAGTTAGGAGCACTGGCTGCTCTTCCAGAGGACTTGGATTTGACTCCCAGCACCCCCATGGTGGTTTATAACCATCTGTAACTGTAGCCCTAGGGACTCCAATGCCCTCTTCTGGCCTCTGTGGGCACCAGGTACACATGAGGTACACATACATTTAGGCAAAACACCCATAACACACACATACACATGCATGCATATTATAATGCAACCGAGGAGTTGGCTCAGTTAAGAGCATGTGCTACTCCCGTTTAATCCTCGGTACCCACATAATTACCTAATGACCATCCTTCGCTCTAGTTCCTCTCTATACCAGTGCTTTTTTTTTTTTTTTAAGATTTATTTATTTTATGTACATGAGTACACTGTCGATATCCTCAGACACACCAGAAGAGGGCATCAGGTCTCTTTACAGATGACTGTGAGTCACCACCTGGTTGCTGGTATTTGAACTAAGGACCTCTGGAAGAGCAGCCAGTGCTCTTACCCACTGAGCCACCTCTCCAGCCCCTCTAGTGCTCTCCTTTGACCCACAAATGCACCAGAACACAGATGGTACTCATAAATCCACGAGACAAACATTCGATATACAATAAATAAATATAAAAACGTTTTTAAGGCCGATGTGGTAGCGCACGCCTTTAATCCCAGCACTCGGGAGGCAGAGGCAGGTGGATTTCTGAGTTTGAGGCCAGCCTGGTCTACAGAGTGAGTTCCAGGACAGCCAGGGCTATACAGAGAAACCCTGTCTCGAAAAACCAAAACAAACAAACAAAAAAAAGTTTTTAAAAAGAGACTGGCAGATGGATTTTCCAGTGAGACTCCAGGCAGAAGACACACCTGGGGGAATGACCTGGGACAGAAGAGGGGGGAGGGGCCAGGCTTTGCCAGTTCTCCACTCATGTATCCTCCTGCCTGGGAATATAAGTTTCACCCAGGCAGGAACTATTCCTATTCACTCACTAATTGATTCCCGGAACCCCACTTGGGGTCTGCACAAGGTGGCCCTGAATACATCATTGCTAATTATGCATGCAACCAGTCCCTTCCAGAGCTTTGTGGAAGCCCCCTTTGAGCCCAGGAGGGTGGTTGCTGAGAAGGAACTTAAGGTTGGTCTGTAGAGTCTACATTCATAAGCCACATGTGCCTACTGATCCTGAAAACCCTTAGACACTGAGGTGCCCTCTACAGGACAAGGAGGCAGCTCTGTCATCAATCAAGTCAGCCAAGCTACTCGAGGGAGGTCCAGCCATTGGACACAGTTCTGAATACAACCAAACAGGCTGTGAAAACGATATGTCTAAGAAGACAGGGAGGCCACACCCCTGACAAGGAGCCCTATGTCCAGTGAAGGAGTCTGGTCTATGTGCTGGCACAGCTCCTCCCCTACTTCCCTGTGTGTGCCCCTCTCTGCCCAGCTCTCTGCTTGGGCCATCAGGCGTGGCCCTGACCTTCTTGCAGGTGTGAATAAAGAGGCTCTGAAGAGACCCAACAAGAGAAGGCAGCAAGAGGTAAGGGAAAGGAGTTAAGAGAAGCTGAACTCATGAGTCACCCCCAATGACAGCAAGCAAGACTGCCAAGGAGATGAACTGTGGCTCACTGAGCACTCTTCTTATTTACTCTATTACTCGCCTCTCAAACCACATTGCCAGCTGTAATTGCATTTCAATTCATGTTTAACACACACATAACTTAGCTGGATGCTGGCATCCAATATCCCCGACACAGAAAGGCAGAACGGAAAAGAGCCAGCTAATTCAGTAAGCATTCTTCACGGGTCTGGAGAGCCAGTGTGTACCCAGGCTGCGATGGTGCTGGGATGGAGTGATGTGGACGGCAGCTCCTCCACCTTCAGGACCTGCTGCACAGATATGGACATAACTGCACAGGGAAAGGGGCGGCGTACAAGTGCGAAGCTGCAGAGTCAGGAGTGGCAGTGCACTGTGGAGGAGCTGCTCTGAGTTCAAGGGGGCAGAGCGAAGGCACTCAGGGAGTCTCATGCATTTGCTAAACATCCACCCAGTGCTGGGTGCCGAGGTTATTCTAGAAAGCTGACCAATAAAGTTGCTCTTGAAGTTAAAATCACACAGCCAGGGCCCATCCTGGATGGGGTGGGGCAGGATGTGGCTGGCTGGGGGCTGCGGATGGGGGAGAGTTGCCAGTCAGTGGCTGGGGGGGGGGGGGGGGGGGGGGGGGGGGGGGGGGGGGGGGGGGGGGGGGGGGGGGGGGGGGGGGGGGGGGGGGGGGGGGGGGGGGGGGGGGGGGGGGGGGGGGCTCTGGGAGACAGTCCTTATCATCAAAGGAACAGAGCAGAGTGGCTGCCTGCTTGCTGTCAGCAGGTGGCCCCTCTAAGCCTGTGTCCTGGCCTGGCCTTCCCAGCTCTCAAAGTTTCATAGACATTGAGACATGTTGTCCTAAATTATGACTCAGAGGGAAGCAAGGTGGGATATGGGGACCAGAAGGGAGAGCTGATGAAGTTTGTGGGTAGACAAGAACATCAACTGAAAAACACAACCAAAAGCCACCCAGGTATCTCCTAAGCAAAACAAGCACACTACAATCAATAGCCAGTTGAGTAGACAGCAGGAACCCAGTGTTCAGGAGTGATGCCATTACCGACATCAAACCTTCTCTCTGGGGCAGTGGTGGACCACACCTTTATTCCCAGCACTTGGAGGCAGAGGCAGGTAAAGTGGATTGTATTAGTCGGGGTGGGGCTGTCTCTGGAGGGCAAAACTGATAGAATGAACATATATATGTTTATGTGTGTGTATAAATATGTATGAAAAAATACATATGTGGAGATTTATTACAGTGGCTTACAGGCTGTGGCCCAGCTAGTCCAACAATGGCTGTCCACCAACAGAAAGCCCAAGAATCCAGTGGTGCTCAGTCCAAAAGGCTGGATGTCTCCCTTGGTCTTTAGTATGTGTCGCGAGCTCACATGTCTCTGACCAGCAGAGACGGTGGGAAGAAACGACACAGGGATGCCAAGGCGGGTTCAGAGCAGCTTGCCTTCGCAGCTTCTGCTTTATTCTGCTTCTCTCTCTCTCAGGTTTCACACAGCTGCAGCCGATCACTCACACACATCAATCATCCGTTCACTCACTCACCCTGGTCTCTCTAACGCTGGTCTCTGTTCTCTGGTCTCTCTAACGCTGGTCTCTGTTCTCTGGTCTCTCTAATGCTGGTCTCTCATCTGGGGCTGCCCTCAATTTATACTTCCATTCACTCATGCCACCTCACACCACCTAATCATAGACGCACATGTCCAAGGCAGCATGCAGATTGGCCAATAGAATGGTATCGCGAGATGTTGCGCTAATCTCTCCAACAAGTTACATGCGCTGCTTTTACTGCGCATGACTAAGACTGGAATAAACAAGCAAGGTCATGGGGCTTGGCATAGAGCCAGGTGCCATCTTTGGTCCATGCGGCCGTGCCCGCTCCCCACAAGTATACACCAGAATTCCATAAAAGTAGAATCTAATGCCAGTGAAGGAGTGGACTTGCTAGTGAGGGTTATCTGGGAAAGAGCAAAGGCTTCCTTCTTCTATGGCCTTTATATAGGCTTCAAGCAGAAGGTGTGGCTCAGATTAAAGGTGGATCTTCCCATATCAAAAGATCCGAATTAAAGATGTGTTTTCCTACCTCAAAAGATCCGGATTAAAAATGTGTCTTCCCATTTTAAATGATGTAATTAGAGAAAAAGTCTCTCACAGGTGTACCTGGCTGCTTGAGTTTTACCTAATTCCAGATGTAGTCAAGTTGACAACCAAGAATTGCCATCATAGGAATGTTACCTAAAAGCAACTAGGACTTGTTCTTTTGCGGAAACAACTCTCTAACAGCATTGCTGGTTTCTTTCTTGGAATCAGGAGCGATACTGGAGTTCTTCATAAATGGCAGCAGAGGCTGGGTGTGGTGATGTATGTCTGTAATACTGCACTTGAAATGGAGAAGCAGAAGGAGCAGAAGCTCAAGGCCAACCTTGGCTGCCTCAGCTACATGAGACCTTGACACAAAAAGAAAAAAAAAAGCAAACAAAACCAGAGGGAAGAGGCAGGAAGAGGACCTGAGTACAATTCCCAGCTCCTACTTAACATCTCACAACCATATGCAACTCCAGTTCCGGGGGCTCTGACGCCCTCTTCTGACCTCTGCAAGTATTTCATGTATGTGGTGCACATACATGTGGAAAAAGCATTTAAACAGCCACAAGCAAGAGAGATTCTCAATGCACTAAGGTTTTCCATTCTTGGCACACTGTTGCACATGGAAACTGTCCACACCATTCTCACACCATTTAAAGTCTGCTTTGCAGTTCCCGTCTTCTTGGTCTATATTTTGCTTAGTTTCTTTTTACTATCATATTTTCTGGGTTATTGCGCTTTTGTACAAACACTTCATTCTTAACAATAGTTGTTTTTTTTTTTTTTTAATTCTAATTTTGTCCTTCCATCTTTCTATATCTCCTGGCTACTTAACCTGTGAGACAATATGCAGTGGTCAGACACACAGACAGACAGCGCCCCTAGAAAAAGAGCACTGGAAAAGAACTGTATGCACATCAGTCAGAAACACTGCAAACTTAGCCATGACTATAAAACTGCAGATTCCAGATAAATAACGGGCAGGCAGAATAACCATTAGGAAATTCATCAAAATGCTTATATCCAATGCTTTGGGAGTTGGGGTGGGGTTAAAAATCAAACAAGCCTCAGAAGACAGAGGAGTTGATGTAAGAGTAACAGCTGACTTCCATAAGAAACAAGGCAAACTGAAAGATAATGGGGCCACATTCCAACACAGTGGAAGAAAATGCTGGTAAGAATTCTATACCAAAGGAGAACAAGTAATAATAGAGAGGAAACAATAAATTATCCAGCCATGCAAACGATGAGCCAATACATTGCCAGCAGAGAGCACAGGAAGTCTCCACCGCATGTTCTTCAGGTTAAAGGGAAGCCACATCAGATGAAAACTGGGACCACAGAGCAATGAATACAAGACGTGGCACTATGAGGATAGCTGTAAGGAATTTACAACTCCCTATGTCTTTTTATAAGATAATAAAAATTAAACAAAAGCTGATAAGCATGCTTTGTGGGGTTTATGGCATGCATAGAGGGAAAATGTAGAGCAATCACAGCACAAAAGCCAGGAAGAAGGGAAGCACTGAGCTGTTTGTGAAAGACAGACTGTGATGTGCTAAAGAGGTGCCACCAGAGTAACTCCTGAGAACCGAGGATGGGCAAGCACTGGGCGGAGAGCTGGCTCAGCAGTTCAGTTCCCTTACAGAGGACCGAGTTCAGTTCCAGCACCCACATTGTGGCTCACAATCTTCTCTAACTCCAGTTTGTGGGAATCAGATGCCCAATTCTGGCCTCCATGGGTACTAGGGACATACATATATGTATGTAGGCAAGCACTCATACATATAAAATAAAAAGAAATATTTTTTAAAAATCCATATAGTAAGATAACAAAGAAAACAAAATGGAATAAAAATAATTTAAAAGACTCAGGAACTGCTGGGGATACAGCTCAGTGGTACAAAATTTGCCTGGAATGAGCTAAATTCTGGGCTTTATTCCCAGTACTAAGAGAAAAAGAGAAGAGGAAAGACACTGGAGAAAGGGGGTAAGGAAGCTGTCTTGGTTTCTTTGTTAGTGTGATAAACCACCATGACCAAAAGTGAGCTATGAACCCTTGGTAGTACAGTTGCAGGGCAAGCCTGTCACAGTGGGAGTCACCATGGGAGTCACCATGGGAGTCGTCACAGTGGGAGGAGTCACTGTGGGAGTTGTCACAGTGGGAGGAGTCACCATGGGAGGAGCCACCATGGGAGGGTCACCGTGGGAGGAGTTACCCTGGGAGGAGTTACCCTGGGAGGAGTTACCCTGGGAGGAGTCACCCTGGGAGGAGTCACAGTGGGAAGAGTCACTGTGGGAGGAGTCACCGTGGGAGCTGTCACAGTGGGAGTTGTCACAGTGGGAGGAGTCACTATGGGAGTCGTCACTGTGGGAGGAGTCACAGTGGGAGGAGTCACAGTGGGAGGAGTCACGGTGGGAGGAGTCAGTGGGAGGAGCCACCATGGGAGGGTCACGGTGGGAGGAGTCACCCTGGGAGGTCACAGTGGGAGGAGTCACCGTGGGAGTCGTCACCGTGGGAGGAGTCACCATGGGAGGCTTGACAACAGAGCCCCATATCTTCAGACAAAATGAGGCCAAGACACAGAACTGAGGACTGGGTGAGGCTATATATTCTCATGGTCTGTCTCAGTGGTGCCCTTCCTCCAGGAAGACTGTGTGCCCTAAACCTCCCCAAATATCACCACCAACTGGGAACCAAGTGTTCAAATGTCTGAGCCCGTTGGAGACACTTCTCATTCAAACCAGCACAGAAGCCAGCAACAGATGGACAGACGGGGGCTGGGGAACCACAGAAAACAGCAAACCGGGGGAGTTAAACCCAAACACATCAGTAACTGCTTTAATGATAAGTGAGCTAAAGAGATAGTCAGATTGGATAATAGACTATTTATACAAACCCCAGTTTAAATATAAAGACACAGATAGATTCAAAGGAATAGTATGGAAAAGGATGTTTCATGCCAACACCAATCCTAAGAAAACTACTGCTGTATCCTATTATACCCCAAGGTGCCTTCAGAGCAAAGTCACTTAAAATGATAAGGGGGTCAACCAAGAAGAATGGTATATAATTCTAATATTTATGCACTTAAGAGAACTGCAAACTGCAGAAAGCAAGAAATAAAAAGTAAACCAATAATCCATAATTATAGTCAGAGATTCCAGTACCTGTCTCTTGATAACTGAAAAAAAAAAAAAAAAAAGACAGAAAATCAGTTGGCATCTAGAAGATGTGAATGATACAGTCAATTAACCCACCAGGCCTTCCTGACAGCCCTGGAAAACCCAACTGTGATAACAGAATGTACTGGAGTGTTTCCCAAGACAAACCACAGGGTAGGCTGTGAGATAACCGGACAGGGGGTAGAGAACACAGGTCAGTCCCGTCGAGTAAAAGTCTTTTATAATCCCACCATAGGAAGCTAAGGTATTGTCTCTTTCCCAAAGGTTACCAAGGAAGGGTACTGGTCCTTGCATCTCAAGGAAATAGGCTTGGTGTCATGATTAGTACTAGTGGTCAGGGTGACACATCCTGAAAGAGAAAGCCTCCACTGAAGACCTGCTCCATCAGACTGGCTTCTATGCATGCCTGTAGAGCATTTTCTTAGTTGTTCATTGATGCAGGAGGACCCAGCCTTCTTACCGCTTTAATCGTGGGCAGTGCCATCTCTGGACAGGTGGTTCTGGGCTGTGTAAGAAAGGTAGCTGAGCAAGTCAGGAGAAGCAAGTCAGTAGCAGCATCCCCCAGTGTCTGCATCAGCTCCTGTCTCAGTCCTTACCTTGGCTTCCCTGGTGATGGACTGTCACCAGTTCTCTCTATGTGGTTTTGGTCAAAGTGCTTATTACAGCAACAAAGAAGTAGCTAGGCCACTTGGCTAACATGTGACCTGTGCTAGATAGGTTAACATGTGAGCTGTGCTACATGGGTTAACATGTGAGCTGTGCTACATGGATTAACATGTGAGCTGTGCTACATGGGTTAACATGTGACCTGTGCTACATGGGTTAACATGTGACCTGTGCTACAGTGTACACGGGACTCAGGTCACCCTATGAAGGGGCATATGTGACTTAGGTCTCATGACAGGAGCCACAGCAGCACTGGCTGGGGAGTGGACAGTGTTTGTAATGGGTGACCAGAGACAAACTGCCTTGGACAGCAGCTGAGTGTACATCTGTCTTCCCCAGCCCGCTGCATCTTACCTGGGTCTGACTGCCTCGACTATCCTGATTACCTGGAAGGCCCGGGTTTTTACACACAGCCTGTAGGGCAGACAAATACAGATTGCAGCCTGTGTACATCCCGTGATTTGCAGATGGTTTTTATATTCCTTAAGGATTTAAAACACAACCATATGCCACAGAGATCATACACAGCTCATAAATGTTAAAAATATTATCTGGTCTCCAGGAGAAGGCTTTCACTAGTTATTTCTATGTTTTCTGGGCACACACAGAGAGCAAATGGTCAATAATGCACACATCTAGAAAATTCCCAAATGTGAAAGAAAAACAGCACACATTAAATAAAACCCCGATCAAGAGACAGATAAAGAAGGTATTAGACAGTTTGTGAATGAATTAAAATTCTCTGACATGATCATGTTAAGGGATGCAGCCAATGTCCAGGTCAGAAGGAAATTCTTAGCACTAATGCTTGTGTGTATGAGGGGGAGGTGCCAGGTCAGTGGCCAGAGCTCCCCCTTAGAAACCAGGCTGCTAAGTCTACAGAGGATGAGAAGAAAACAAGAAGAGCAAAGAGAGAAAAGAAAACCAATAAAACTTTGAGAAAATAAAATTGGAAAAACTCTAGTCTTAAGAGGGAAAAAAGGAGACAATAGCAATTATCATTATTGAGAATTAAAGAAAAAGTAACCAACAGATCTTATAAAACTAAAAACAGAATAAGGGAACATTATGAAGAACTTTATGCCTGGACACCAGAAAACTTAACTGATTGGAAAATGTCTTGTTGGACATAAATTACTGATACTCATCAAGAATAGCTAATGCTCCAGGCAGTAGTGGCATATGCCTCTAATCCTAGCACTTGGCAGAGGCAGGAGGCAGGAGGCAGGAGGCAGGAGGCAGGAGGCAGGAGGCAGGAGGCAGGAGGCAGGAGGCAGGAGGCAGGAGGCAGGAGGCAGGAGGCAGGAGGCAGGAGGCAGGAGGCAGGAGGCAGGAGGCAGGAGGCAGGAGGCAGAGGCAGGCAGATTTCCGAGTTCGAGACCAGCCTGGTCTACAGAGTGAGTTCCAGGACAGCCAGAGCTACACAGAGAAACCCTGTCTTGAAAACAACACCCCCCCCCCAAAAAGAAAGAAAGAAAGAAAGAAAGAAAGAAAGAAAGAAAGAAAGAAAGAAAGAAAGGAAGGAAGGAAAAAAAAAAGGAATAGCTAACACATGGGCTATGGAGACAGCTCAGCAATTAACAGTACTGGCTGCTCTTTCAGAGAAGCCAGGCTTGGTTTCCAGAACTCATATTAGGTGGTTCACAACTGCCCGTAACTCCAGTTCTTATGTGTGTGTGTGTGTGTGTGTGTGTGTTGGGGGGAGTGTTACAATGTCCTGGAGCCACCAGAATGTACACATGTACATACATATTCAAGCCCCGTACATATACTCAGATCCCTCTATTTAAAAAAAGCAAATGTTACAAAATATTTAATCTATCTATCTGTCCATCTGTCCATCCATCTATTTATCTATCTATCCATCCATCCATCCATCCATCCATCCATCCATCCATCTATCTTTCTATGTATTTTTGGAACTAGGGATTGCACTCAAGGCCTTGAACATGCTAGACAAGAGTCATGCTAGACAAGAGTTCTATCACTTAGCTACATCCTTAGCCTATTACAAACTTTTCAACATACTAACCCAGAGAGTTTTCAAGAGTAAATTCTACAAACATTTAAAGAAAAAAATACCAAATTTACAGAAAACAGAAAAGTGACACCCTTAGCAATACCAGAGCCAACGAGATTACAAGAGCAGAGAGCCACGGTAACCCATCCTTCCTATGAACATGAGCATAACATTTCTGCTTTCCTTTCCTTTTTTCTTTCCCAAGGTTTCATGCATGCTATTTAGTAAGTGCTCAGCCACCAACTGCATCCCTAGCCCGTTCTTCACACAATTCTAGCAAATGAAATCAAGCAACATGTAAAAAGGACAATCTTTTATGTTCACATGGCATTTATCCCAGGAATTTACATATGGTTTAACACTAAAACATCAGTGTGCTCCATCACCAGGAATTAACAAAAAACACCCCATATGGCAGCAGCAGGAGCATATAAAACATCTGACAAAATTAAACTTCCATGTAAAACTAAAGCTTTCTGGAAGGGTACTCCCTGCTACACAGCATCTACAGATAAGCCTACAGCCAACACCATATTCAAATGATCAAACAGTGAAGGCTTGACCCCTAAAGTTGGAAATAGGGTATGGAAATCTGAATTTATAACTGTTAGTCAATAGTGCACTGGACATGCTAGCCACTGATATAAGGTAGGAAAAAGAAATTGTAAAGGATATGAGATAAGGAAGAAATAAAACTTTGTATTTGTAGATATCATTGCTACCTATCTAGACATTTAAGGGATGGGTCTTAAAGCTTTAAGAACTAAGGTGGTTGAAATTTTAAAATATTTAAATACCATATTCATAAAGACCCAGAACCGTTAACATATCCAATATCTGCAAACTGATCCATATTTTAACACAGCCACACACATACACACAGCCCCAGCAGAGTATTTTTAGACACTGACATAAGGATTCTTAAACTTCTATTACAATTCAAAAGTCCTAGGACAACCAAATGAACACTAAAGAGAGCTGAGTTGAGGACTACCCATTTCAACAATGGCTTTAAAGCCAAGGTCACCAAAGGCCCTGGAACACAGAGCACAGCAGTACAATTGGTGTCTACCAAGCAATTGATTTTAGACAATAGGGTCAAGTTAATTCATTGAAGGATAATCTTCAAAGATTACAACACAATAAACAATAGACTAAAAAGTGATCCTTGACCCACCAAGGTATACATAAAAATTAACTCCAATAAGTCACTGCCTTAACTGTAAATTCTAAAGCCGTTCCACTGCTGGGTGTTAACAACAGGAAGGGATGCATGTATGTGTGCTCAATAGTGGCTTCGCTCTGATTAGCCCCAACTGGAAACAGTACAAACCTCCTGTCAGCGGAGATGTAATACAGGACAACTCCTTAGGCAGGCCAGAACTACTGACCTCCTCCACAATGTAAGGGCATCACCAAATAGCTACACTATACTTGTCAGGGAGAGGTGTAGGCAGGCAGGCAGGCAGCTGAAGTGGACCAGGGCCTCCCTACTGATGGGGATGGGCATGAGAGACAGACAGCTGAGGCAGGAGGAAGCCTTTGGAGATGATGATAGCTCCACAGACCGGTGCTCAGATTCATCAAATAGTATACTTTAGATATACCAGTTGTGAGAATTTCTTCCCCGGGAAGATATAAATATATGTAGTCCTCCTTGTAAGTACCACAACAAATCAAAATACAATCCCATCAGGGTCACCGTGGGGATCTTCTGAGTTTATTTGGCTTATTTACAGACAACAGGCAAAAGGTTATTTCCACATACATGGGGATCCCAAAGCTGTCACACTGGAAGTCTTCAGCGACCTCTCATTAGAAGTCACTGTGCCTGGAATGAAGGGCCCACCATTTTTCAACTCAGAACTCTACTTTCAGGAAAGGAGGGAAAAATCAAGGCAATCTCAGAAAGAAGAAAAAAAAGTTAATAAAAACAAGTAATTATGGATTTCCTTCTCCTGCCTCTCAGTCACGTGTGATATAGTGACGACAGAGTACCGTGTGACATTAAGTGCATGTGCAGGAAACACTCAGGATGTTCTGTGTTATTAATGAGGGCTGGTGAAGGAGAGGGATGTCCTGCACGTCACTTGAAAACTGGGAAAATGAGATTGGTAGATATTTATAGTATAAAACCCAGTACAAAGAGCAACCACTCAAAACACTTCAATAAGCCAAAATAGGATCCTAACAAATGTTCAATTAATCCAAAAGAAAACAGAAACGAAAACAGAGACTAAATGCAAAACAAAATATGAGAAAGAAAGAAAGAAAGAAAGAAAGAAAGAAAGAAAGAAAGAAAGAAAGGTTTAGTTAAAGCCCAGAGATATCAAAATCTTTACTAAGTATAAATGGCCTAAATGCACCCATTAAAGGACTAGAGATTGACAGAGTGCATTTCAAAAAGTGACACACACATATCTTCCCTTAAGAAATATATCTCAAAGCCAGTCATGAAGGCACATGTCTGTAATTCCAGCACTCAGGAGGTAGAGGCAGGATGTGAGGCCAGCCTGATCTACACATACAATGCTTAAGCTGCCTAGTTTTAGGTCAACTTGACAAAAAACAGAGCCATTTAGAAAGAAGGAAGCTCAACTGAGAAAATTCCTCCACCAAGCTGGCCTACGGGCAAGCCCGTGTTCACGTTCTACATTGATGACTGATGTTGGAGGGCATAGCCCAGTGGGGATGGTACGATCCCAGAGCTGAGGGTCCTGGGTGCTGTACGGAAGCAGACCAGGTAAGCCACAGGGAATGAGCTATTGAGTAGCATCCTTCCATGGCTTCTGCAGTAGCTCCTGCCTCCAGTGCCTGCCCTGACGCCCTTTAATTATGAATGTGATGTGGAAATGTAGGCAAAATAAACCCTTTCCCCTCAAGTTGCTTAGGATCGTGGTGTTTTATTGCAGCAATAGAAACCCTAAGACTATAGACATGGTGGTTTTAAAAGTGTGGGAAAAAAGAGTACTTAATTGAAAGGAATATCTATACTCATATAAAACAATGTAATTAACAGTCAAAAGTGACACATTCATCAGTTACTCCACTAGGAAGACATGGTGACCCTAAGCAACATCCAATGGTCCCGTAAAATATATCTGTGAAATAAAAACTAACACAGTGAAAAAGAAACCCATAGATAAACTCACAACTACAATTAGAGCTTTCAACACAGTTCTTTCAAAAACTGACAGTTGGACCCTACAAAACTGAACAAGGACACAGCGGACATGAACACTGTTAACAGAGAGTCTACTTGACCTTCATGGGGCACCTCCCCATTGACCGAATGCATGCATGGCTCCCTGTGCCCCAGGGATGGACCACACACACCCTTCAGTGGACTCTCACACCTCTATGGGATTACAAGAGCCAGATCAGTGCTCTCCCCAAGTACAACAGAAGCAATTAGAAATCAGTAACAGAATCCTCTCTGTATATGGAAATCACATATTAAGTATCTATGTATCGAATACATCATCTAAATAAGATTTAAAATGTGCTGAAAAGTGTAAATAAAACATGAAAAACCTGTGAAGCAAGGAGACCAATGCAAGAGGGAGTCCTGGACACAAGACACCTAGAAGTAAGGAAAAGTCACGCACGGAGGCTCACAGCCATAATTCTATCATCTAGGGAGCTGAGACAGGAGGATCACTGCAAGTTCCAAACAAGTCTGAGCTACAGAGTAAGAGTCTGACTTTAAAGTTTTAATAAATAAATAAATAAACCCGACATGGGGCTGGAAAAATGGCTCAGTGGTTAAGACCACTTCCAGTGGTCCTGAGTTCAATTCCCAGCAACCACGTGGAGTCTCACATACCATGTCTAAGGAATCTGGTCTACAGGCATTCATGCAGCTATGTAGATGAAGCTCTCATATACAAAAAAATACATAAATAAATATTTTTTTTGAGACAGGGTTTCTCTGTATAGCCCTGGCTGCCCTGGAACTCACTCTATAGACCAGCCTGGCCTTGAACTCAGAAACCCGCCTGCCTCTGCCTCCCAAGTGATGGGGTTAAAGGCGTGCACCACCACTGCCCTCATCAGAGAAACTTCTGTTTGCAGTAGATGACAATTAACACAGAGAACCACAACTGGCCCAGCTACAGAGTAAGAGACTTAAATGGGACATATGTCTCACACCCCCTCTTCCCAAGATTCAGGGACTATTGCAGAAGAGGGGTGGAGGACTACAAGGGTAAAGTGGGGCAGCTGTGCAAGGAACACAGTAGTGATAGCATGTGTAAGACCTGTGCAAGCTTGAGGTAGCCCAAATCCACTAGTGGAGCAGTAAAGTGGGTACCTCATTCTTCCTCTGGCTAAGGAGCTACTGACAACTTATGGCTACTGGGAGAGAGAGGGTCTGTTTTCTCTAAGAGTGGTACAGCCCCTGGGAAGCCCATCACACTTCCACAAGCTTGTGGGCAGCACAAATCAGACTTGATGGGTTTATTTAAAAAATAAAAAGAGGACCCAAAGTTGGCTGGGTAGGGAGGGAAGGTGGGAATTGGTTCTAATGTTTTGAATTAATCACACCCCCCCCCAAATCAGGAACCTGCACCTCCAAATGCTGAAAGTCCTTGTCCCCAGTTGTTTTTTGATTAATCAATAAAGAGACAACGGCCAATGGCTGGGCAGGTAGTCTGAGGTGGGACCTTGAGATTTTTGTAGGCTAGGAGCTGGGGAGAGGAAGGAACCAGGGAATCGCCATGACTCTGGGGGAAAAGGATGGGCTGTAAGAGCTGCAGAGAGTAAGCCAACCAGCCATGTAAGAATTTGGGTAAGTGGCCACTGGCCACCTTCCTTATTGGGCCAGGGGAAGCAGTGGAAGGGTTAGGAGTCTCAGGAGTACTGGAGGGGAGCACTTGCTAGCAGGGGAAGGTTTAAGAGTGCCCAGCCTTTGAGCTAGTGGCATATCATAAACTAATTGGTGTGAGTGTGTGTGCGTGTGTGTGTGCGTGTGCGTGTGTGTGTGTGTGTGTGTGTGTGTGTGTGTGAGAGAGAGAGAGAGAGAGAGAGAGAGAGAGAGAGAGAGAGAGAGAGAGATCCTGGGTGGGTGGCTGAGAGTGCGACGTGCCTGGAGCCAAAGCAATGTAGCTAAGCTCACTGCTATGGGAAGGGTTAATCTTGGAAGAGTTGAGGGAAGGATTGAGTAGGATTAAAAGAATGAAAATTTCAAAGAACTAATAAAATACAATAAATAAAAAGAATAAGTTTCAAATCAGTCCATTAAGCTTCCATCTCAGGATCTAGAAAATTAGCAAAATAAACCCAAAGGAAATAGAAAATAACAGAAATCAATGAAATTGAAAGAAAAAAAACAAAATGTAACTATCAATGAATCAGTTGCTTTTGGGAAAATTATCAATAAAACCAATTAACTTCTAGGAAGGCTAAGAAAAAGGAAGATATAAATTATCAATACAAAACAAGTTACTACAACCTTTGTAGACATCAAAAGAATGAGGAACTGTTACAAATAATTCTATGCACATTTGATAACTTAGATCAAACAAAGCAATTCCTTAAAAACACAAGCTGCCACAGTTCACTAAAAACATGCAAACAGTCCTTTGATTATTAAGGAAACAAAATCTGAAATTTTCAAAGGTGTTAAATCCCCAGGCTCAGGAGGCTTCCTGGAAGGTTTTTATTCTTATATTTAAAGAATAATTAATATCAATTATACAGTCTTTTCTTTTTAAAAAGATTTATTTACTTATTTAATGTATATGAGTATACTGTAGCTGTCCTCAGACACACAAAAAGAGGGCATCGGATCCCATTACAGATGGTTGTGAGCCACCCTGTGATTGCTGAGAATTGAACTCAGGTCCTCTGGAAGAGCAGTCAGTGCTCTTAACCCCTGAGCCATCTCTCCAGCCCCCAGTCTTTTCTAGGAAGTAGAACTGGTGCGTGTGTGTGTGGGGGGGTACTTTCCAATTCATTTCATGAATCTAGAGTTATCAAACAGACAAAAACAGTGTAAAATCAAGAAAACAGCTAACGACAATCCTCATTAACACAACATAGAAATTCTTAACAAAATTAGCTAAGAGAATTCACCAATAGTGAGTATAAGTCACCACCAAATGAGATATTAGGGAATACAAGGTTGTTCAGTATTCAATGTAATCTACCACATTGACAGAATTAAACAAAACAAAACAAAACAAAACCATGATCAACTGATGCAGAAAAGACATCTAAAAATTCATCCATTAGTCATGATGTTTTCAGAAAAATGTGAACAGAAACTTCAACTTGCTACAGATATCTACAGCTGAATCCATAGTCAAATGCTGGAGAGTGGCTATTTTCCCTGTGATCACCTGCTCAGCAAGGTTGCAAAGCTCACTGCCCTTTTCTGCATCAAGCAAGAGCAAGAAAGGGAAAGCTAGTTAGAGACCTACCGACAGTAACAGAGCTTCTATATATATCAGCTAACACTCAACTCAATCTGTAATCAGTCAAAATAAAGGCCAGAGTACTCTGGGGCCAGTAAGATGGTTCAGTTGGTAAAGGCACTGGTAGCCACACCCAGTGACCTCAGTTCTTCCCTCAGGGACAGGGAAAAGGAGAGAGCACTCCTGCAAGCCGCCTCTGACTTCCACACATGCAGTATGGTTTGCTCCCACACGCACAATGAATAAAAATGCAATTTCAAAAAGTATTCACACTTATGTACCAAAACATGGGTATACTTGTATGTCTAAAAGTATAAATGTTGTGAAAGAAATCAAATAACCAAATACTGTGGATGAATAAGAAAGCTCAGTGTGAAAGGTTCAAATCCTACACAGTTAACAGCAATGCCCTTCAAAATTCCAAGAGACGTTTTCTTGATCTAGCCAAAATTATTCTAAAAGTTATAAGACAGAAAACTCTGACAAGCTTGAAAGCACAGTAATAAAAACACCAATAATAAATAAATGTGTATATGTATGTATGCATGCACCTGGGGGGCCGAAACAAAAGGATTGTCAGAAGGCTGAGAATAGACAGGGCCACATAGTGGGTTCCAGGCCAGCCAGACCTACATACTGGAGTTCTCTGTCGCAAAGGAGAGGAAGAGGAGGGAAAAGGGAGAAGGGAGGACAGCTCTATTGACTTGTTATACAGCTTCAGTAACTACTCTATGGTACTAACAAAAGGACCCATGTCCATAACTTCTATCACAGGTTCAAAAGGAAAGACCACCATTTCCACAAATACTGTGGGTGTTTGGTTTTCCAAAGGGGAAAGGGGGTCCTCAACTCAAGTTCACATCTTATATAAAATTAATGTTAAAATGGATATTATAAGCCAGGCGTGGTAGTGCATGTCTTTAATCCCAGCACTCGGGAGGCAGAGGCAGGCAGATTTCTGAGTTCAAGGTCAGCCTGGTCTACAAAGTGAGTTCCAGGACAGCCAGTGCTATACAGAGAAACCCTGTCTCGAAAAACCAAAAAAAAAAAAAAAAAAAAAAGGATATTATACTTAAATATTACATGAAATATAAAATGTGTAGAAAAACTAGAAACTTTTCCAGAAAAGTTCTTATACTTGGCAGAGGTTGTTATACTTGATACCTAAACAATTCATAAATGAACATCGGACCTGCTCAAACTTTAAAGCTTTCACCATGTGAACAATTGTGTTAAAGGGAAAAGACATACCTACTGAACCAAGGCAGCATCTACACACACACACACACACACACACACACACACAGGAGCCCCAACTAGACCAAGCCAAGAACCCTGGAAAGTCAGTAATAAAAAACCCAAGTGATCCAACTAAGAAATGCCCTAGAGAGACTTGCACAGAGATGCACAGATGAGGGACTGGCCTGTGAAGAGCTTGGCATACACAGCACAGGTCACTAGGGACACAATAACACCTGGAAAGTGTTGCACACCTGTGGGGGTGACCACAACAGCAAAACCACATACGAGGAGCTGGACCATTCATGTGCCACAGCCACACATAAGTGACTAATTTAGTTTTCTCCTAAAAGCTAAACACAACTACTGCACAGTGCAACTTTCATGCCACACAAGTAAAAGCTTAAGAGCCTGTGCATGAGCACAGCCCGCAATAGTTCCAAGTCAGGCAGCCAGCGATATCCTCCAGCTGGTGAATGAGCAAGAGTGGTGCTGGGTTCCTCATCAATAAAACTCACGATTAGCACATGAGGCTGCTCTCGGTGAGACTGGATAAATAAAAGCCAATCTCCAAAGACGGCATACTGTAATCTGTATATCTATTCACACAGTGCCTTTCCTATTCCGGCTTCTGTTGTTATGACAAACACCATGCCAAAAGCAACCTGGGAAGAAAAAAGTTTATTGTAGTTTACAAATTATAGTCCATCACTGAGTGAAGGCAAGACAAGAGCTCAAGGCAGGAACCCAGAACAGAAATTCCAGAGGTGCTGCTTACAGGCTTACTCCCTGTGGCTTGCTCAGTCTGCTTTCTTATAAAACCTTGGACCAAAAGCCTGGGGCGTGGCACTGCCCACAGTGGGCTGTGCCTTCCCATGACAATTATTATCAATCAAGAAAATGCCCCCTAGACTTTCCCGCAGGCCAATCTGACGGAGCCGGTTGCTCAGGTGAGGTTCCCTCGTCCCAGACCACAGGAGCTTGGGTTAAGTTGACAAAAACTAACCCGCACACTTCGGAAATGACACAATTATAGTGGGTAAGACAAGAGGTGTGGTTCCTGGGGCTATGGTAAGAATAGCGTAGCTTATGATACTTTGGTATCTTGGGGCTTTGCAAGCAAACCCAAAGACAAGCTGCCTCTCCCCAGATCAGCTAATCTTAGAGACAGGAAGTGACTTCCCTTCCAACACACTTCTGACAAACCAACCACCAAACACTATTCCATATTCTCATCTACCTTATTCCTGTAAGCTTTCTGTTGCTGTAATAAAACACCAACCAAAAGCAATGTGGGGAGGAAAGGGGTTTTCCCATCTTACACTTCTAGGAGCAGTCCATCATCCAGGGAAGCCAAGGCAGGAGCCGGAAAGGAACCTGGAGGCAGAATTTAAAGCAAAGACCGAGGAAACTGCAGCTTCCTGGCTTGTTCTCCACCGCTCGCTCAGAGTTTCTAATACAACTCAGGTCTGCCTGCCCAGAGGTGGCATCTCCCATAGTGGGCTTGGCCCTCCCACATCAATTATTAATCAAGAAAATGCCTCACAAGGGGCTCAATAAAATGCAGCTGATAGATGTGGCCCAGCAGTTAAGAGTACTGGAGACTGCTCTTCTACAGGACTCCAGATTCAATTCCCAGCCAGCACCAACCTTGTGGTCCATAACCGTTTGTAACTCCAGTTCCAGGGGATCTGACACCACCTTCTGGCTTCCTAGTGTTCAGACCGGCACTTCCCAGCGCCCACATGCAACATGCTCACAGCCACCTGTAACCCAGGATGCCCTCAGCTGACACCTGCACTTACAGGTGTATGTAAATTCCTTCAGTCTCATCCATATCCATATACATATAAATAAAAACAATAAATCAATCCTAAAGAAAAAGGAAGCACACCCACAGGCTAATCTGATAGAGACAATGCTTCAATTGAAGCTCCCTCTTCCTAAGTGACTCTGGCATGTGCCAAGGTGACAAAAACAAACCAGCACATTCTCTGGCATCAGGCTCCTGCCATCCAAGACACCAGACAGCTGACAAGCAGACGGTACGCCTGTGGCCCAGAGCCCCAGCCATTCCCACCTGATGGACTGCTTGTCCTGCCTCTGCCTTGTCCCCCACACAGAAGCTGCACGGAGAGCTCATGCCACGCTGCCCTGCTCTGCAGGCTCCTTTCCGCCCTGACTTCCCCATCTGGCCCTGCCCAGCAGCAGTACAGCAAGACAGCAGGACAGCAGGACAGCAGGACAGCAGGACAGCAGGACAGCAGGACATACTGTTCCTCTTGGGAACCAGGAGCTGAAAACCATCTTTCCAAGGGCAATCTCATTATCCACCAATCCACTGGCTGGAAATCATCTGATTAAACCCGAGTCCTGGTTCAGAAGCCATGGTGGTGTTTTCAGACACTACCCCAGGGGTCAAGGCACACACTGTCCCCTGTCACGTGATCTCAGATAAGGAGCGAGCATGCTTGTATTATTCCTTAAAGTGCATATAAATCCATAATCACTCAAAAAAAATCGTACATTTAAAAAAAGAACAATTAACTTCTCTGCCAATTCAAATAATTGAGGTTTTATCTTTCACAAGGCTGCAAGAGTGAGCCAGCCCCTTCTGTGAGCAGAAGGAAGTATCAAGACGTTGTCCGTCCATTGTCTAACTGAGCTTTGGTCACTGTCGGCACGGCTGGGGGCAGGAGGCCAAGGCAGGCATGCAGGAAGCCGCTGTTTCTGACAGAACTTCCTGAAGCTGGCTTGCTAGCCTCACTGCACTCAGTACAGCAAGCGCCAGAGTCCTCCTCTCAAGGCAAGTCTGCCTCGGACAGTTCACAAAAACTTTCCAAATTCAAGCTTCAGGAAGCCAGGACCCAAGGCTGGTTGTAAAACCACTTTCCACATTTTCAGTAAATCTTGGTTTAATGTATTTTCTATCAAAACAAAAAAGAGCAACACCTGGTTCCTTTACCAAAACAAGCTCGGCTCTGAAAAGAAAAGTGCCTGTGAGGAGGGGGCTGTGGGGTACGAGGACCTCCAAGTCCCCTTACTTTGCTCAGAAGCAGTTCCTGGCCATCAGAGGCGCCTTGAGGGGGCCGACAGGAGCCCGTGGGAGCCCACAGGGCAAGTTACTCCTTCCTTTTCACATGCTGCAGGGTGAGACACAGAAGGGGCACCACCTCAGCTCCATCTGAGGTCTCCTGTCCTCTGACTATGAGGAACAAGGGCCGACTACCCCAATGTGGTCTTTCTTGAGACCTGAGTAACCATTCTGTCACACCAGAGTGATGACTGTGTCACACGTGTCCCACTTGATATGTACCACAGGCTTTGGGCATGAGCCCGCTACCTTCCTCCAGAGGGCTTTAATTCTTTTTGCACATGATGGGAAGCTCTCTTTACCCTGCTTCAGCACTGAGCAGGTGGCTTTGTGAGGGGATTTATTTATTTATTTTTGTTTTCTTTCTTCTGCTTTGGTGCATGACAACTGGCTCCTCATTTGCAGGTTTACAGTTTTAAACCTGTGTGTCCTTTTGATCCCTCAACCCAACCCACCGCCCAGAGAGGAGCCGGTTTGTCTCAGCATTCCCACAGCACCCTATAGCTGATGCTTCAAACACTGGCAGCTCCAATGACTCTGGAGCCGCCTGGGATACTTCTGGTATCTATAAATTATGCAGGACCAGCAGTTTTGAAGAAATGTCTTGTTGCCTAATTAATTTCAACACTCTTGAAAGAAAGGGAGATGAAAAGAAGTGGGGAAAGGAAGGAGGGGGGTAGCTCGCATGCTGCCCATGGAGGCCACATGGAAGTGGGAGGCCACCACCAAAGCTTGCTTCCCAGCACACAGCAGAAGGAAGGAGCAAGAGCCAACAACAGAAATTGCCCATCCATTCTGACTGCTGTCGGACAACACCTCCTCTGCCCTCCCAGCCTGACTTCACTACACAGGCCCTGTACCGTCTCACCCTGGAATCCTCCTCATATGCACCGAGGCTAGCTGGTCACTTGCCCATCTTTACATCAGGGAATGGCTGCTCCTGACACCATATCAGGTCCAGCAGCCACCTCTCCTCCCCCACCTGTCCACACTCAGCCCTCCAGGGCCACCTCCCCTCCCCCACCTGTCCACACTCAGCCCTCCAGGGCCACCTCCCCTCCCCCACCTGTCCACACTCAGCCTTCCAGGGTCACCTCCCGTCCCTCTCCTACAACAGAGCTGGTGTTTATGTTGGCTACTTTTCAGGTTCTTCCTTCCTCCACCCCTTTCCCACTCTTTCAACCCCTGAACATTATGAGAAAGACAGAGGGGAAAGGGGGCAGCCTCACCCTTAGACTGCTCTCTACTGATTAGGGGTGTTGAGTTCCTTGGGGAGAGTTTGATCTTCACTGTCAGGATATCTTACTTCTTGTTGTTTCTTCTTTGTGCATGACTACTTACTTAACAAACCACAACCAACAACTAACAACCCAAACCTACCTCAAGGGGACCTAGCATTTATATAGCCTCTGAAAAGTCCCCAAAATTCCAAATGTCACACAATATCAGAAACTATCTGCAGCTAGCAAAATCACACCTCTGCTAGAGCACGAGGCAAATCATAGTCAGCTATGGACAGTGTGAAGCAGCTTCATATCCCATGTCTGGGATTAAAATAAAAACATATTCCTACTTCTGTGTTTTTTAAAAAAACCAAAATCCTCAGTATACTTCCAGCTCAGCAGTCTTGCTTCTGAGCCTTTTCTGAGACCCACCCCAATCTCTGAGAGTGGGGACATCAGCCTGTCACTCCAGGCCCTAGGCATGTGGCTGAAAGACAGACATGGGAGGCTGTTCTCAGGAGTCTGCAGAAATGGAGACAATGTATTGAGACAGTTAGCAAATAACTTCCAGCATCCTAATCCAAGATGCTTCCCCAGTCCAATGCACCTTTGGCATTTTTAACGTCAAGCAGCATCAGTACCTAGAAAGCCTTTCTAAGGCAGCTGAGAGCCTGCAGCACATCTGGTGACACTGTGAGAGAGGATGGGGTTAATCCTAGGCAGACTGTGCACTGAGGGTAGTCTAACCTCCACCTCACAGGGCTTCCTCATCCTCTGGACAGTCTTTGGAGCTTTCCCAAACACTCCTGCACTTGGTTCCTGTGTTACTTTCATGCCGAGCTCCAGCTGAGAAGAAGGGGAAGAGCCGCTTCTCACCCTGCCCTACCCACCTTTCCCCTTGAACTAGGGCCAGAGCTCTTGGGAATGAGATGTTTATCTGAGAAGAGGCTAGAGGTCAGATGGAGAGAGGACTACCCACTCTCTCCCAGAAAAAGCTCTTAGAGGAGCCTAGGCCCATGTGCGGGCTGAATAATTACAGGCAAGCCAGCATGAGCCTCTTGCCCTGCTCACCTTCCACTAAAACGCACAGTGCAGCATGGTGGTGGAATGTGCTTATTAATTTCACTCGTCTGACCCCCGTTCCCCTGCCCTGAGCTCAGTGTTAGAAGAAAATGATAGGGATAGATTGTGGCCCTGTCAGGCTTCCAGAGACTTCCAGAGAGCCGAGCTATCAAAGGCCATCTGCCACCCACAGCCAAGCAGTCTGCATGACCCCAAAGGTGCAGCCAGAACCACAGATACTGACGGACAGAGAATAGCAGGAAGCCATAAGACCCAAGCCCAGGCCTGAGCCTTCAGGGCCTCTGAATGGTCCGCTGCAGAGCAGGGGCTCCCAGGCAGGCCTAATGCACAGAGTGCCACCTCAGACCCAATTCATCAAAACACACTCCAGCTTCTCAAATCAGGAGCATTTTTATTAGCTTCCCCAAGAGTTTTATGGCATAAAGCCATACCTAATGATTCTATTTTATGGAAAGTTAGACGTTCCAACTGGGCTTTGAAGACAGGAGGCCAGCCAGTCGCAAATCTTTGTCGAAAAGGATCCTCTCCATCTCTTCACAAGCATCTGAGGGAACATCTCGAAGCATCTTCATCTTGGCTAAGCAGAGGCCATGATATTTCTGCACACAGCTAATGATGCACACGATGGTCCCACGACAAAGAAGATCCTGATTATTGGCCCTGACTTTGAGAAGGCCGGACTTAGAGTTCCTGTCCACACACTGAGCTAATCACTCTACAAGCTCCCTGCTGGCTATGGACAAGAACGCCACACTCAGAGCACTTTATACTCATGGGACAACGCAGGACAACTCCCAGGGTCTTTCCTAAATCCTCTTCGTGGAGCATCAAAACTAGAGGTGACTTTGGAAATCAATGAATCTAATTAAAGATAAAACATGACCACCACATATGTCAAAAGCCTGTGACAGCCAGAGCCAGGAAATTAACCCCACACACCATGGCCTCAGCAGGTCCCGACTCTCACTCCTAACCACTCCTTGGCCATGATTTCCTCTTCTGGTCATCCTACGTTCTGAGAGGGAAGATGCATGGTTTCCAGACAGGGAGCAAAGTAGACAGAGCAGAACAGACAAGCAGGTATTGTGCCTTACCACATCGTAACCTGTTGGGGCTCGGTTCCGTGAAGCCACCACCCCGACTCCCGTGATGGGGTCCATCGGTGTCTCTGGCAAGGCTTCTGAAAGCTCCTTGACTTCAGGCATGGTGGCTTGGTCCTGGTTTGGAAAAGGAAGTGGAGAGCAAAGAGTTCAGACCTAGTGTTTACGGGAGTGAGCAAGGTTTCACGCAGACCGAGAATCCGGGGGCAGCTATCCTCAGGGAGCTCTACATTCCTTACCTGGCCTTATCTGACCCTGAACCCAGACCAAGAATTCAACCACCTCACCTCAAGCTGTTAGTGGAATGCCGAGGGCTTCTATCAGACGTAATTTCCACTCAAACACAAAAGCACATTATCATATATTCCAGGATGGCCTCGAATGCCTGTCTTCCTGCCTCTCCTTCCCTCCTGAGTGTTCACATCACAGGTGTGTATACCTAGTTTTATGTGGTGCTAGGGATGGAACCCTGTATGCAGGTTAGACAAGCATGCTACCCACTGAACTACCTGCCCAGCTCCACATGATTCTTAACTCTACTCCCAACTGCCTCATTTCTGACCAGTGACCAACACTGGACACCCCTGGCAAAGTCTGTCCCTCACACAGTGCTCCTGTGTGGAGCTAGGCTTCCTAACCGCAGCTAAACCTTCTGCAGACAGAGAATTCAATGAGCTCCCAAACCAGAGAACACATCTGGGCATAGGCAGAGGTGGTGTGTGAGGCTCTAGACTCCACGCTTACAAGGTAGTGTCTGAACAAGAGAGTAAACCTTGGGGAGCCCCAGCTTTCTCTCGACTGTAAAATGAGGTCTTGATCCACACAGGGGCTGTTGTGAAAACACAGAGAGAATATAAAAGAGGGGCCCAGAAAAGCACACAGTAGGCACTCAGAAAACAGCAGGTGGACTGGAAGGCTTAAGGGCGTATGGGTTCTTAGGGCACTCTGGCTCCAGCTGTCCTGACAGGCGGCACCATGCACTAGAGGTCTGGCCACTTCTTTGTCTAGTTTAACCCCCAGGTCAAGTGGCACTTACTCAAAGCTAAGCACTGTGATCCTAATTCTCACTGGTCACTTGGATGGGAAGACTATGCATGGAATTAAATCTTTTGCTGCTCGCTGCCTCTGCCCAGGACCAGCAGAGGAGGCTGATGAAGTATGGAAAGTGGTACTGAAGGCCTGGCCGCCGGAGTGGCTGTGCACCAGAATCCAAATAAAACCCTCCACACCTGATATGGACCACTGTTACTGGGCAAGCAGTGGGAAAGAACAAAATAAGTTCCACCTCGTTCTGCGGCAATTAAGCCCTACCGGCGGCGGCGAAGCTCTCAAAGCTACAGCTTCCAAAGCAAACATCCTGCCTGAAGAGGCAGCGGGAGACACATTCGAGTTCCTCAGCCTCTTACCAAAAAGGGCTGGCCACTCAGGCTGTCTGTAGCCCACCTCACCGGAACCATCAAATCGCTACATGCAGGTCACCCGTTTAGTCAGCGGAACCCACAGAGCACACTGGAAACAGACTTGGTCCTGGTTAGGGCTTGGCAGTATTTGGCCCCTTGGCAGCCGGGGGCAGGAGGTGGAGACCAGGCTGCAGCGCTCTCTCCTCTCCTCATTTCTCTAGGCAGCATTTATCTAGCTAGGGCAACTCAGTGGTTAGTGCTCTGGCACCCAGTAGGTACTGAGTAAATATTTATCAGGAAACGCCACACGTGTGACCCCAATATGGGTTTAGGGTTAAATATCCACACCTGCCCAATTCAGAGCCAATCTCTAAACAAAATGCCTCTGTCCCTGAAAAATCCTTGGGGGGGGGGGCAGATAAAAATCACAGGGCTGCAGTTTGCAAAAATATTGGTACCTGATGTCTGTTACCAAAGATGCTTTGCAATTAACAACTCATTAGCAGAATGTACGAATCCTGCCAGTGTTAAATATCATGCTGTGAATTTAATAAAGAACATGTGAAGCAAAAAAAAATTTTTTTTAAATCCTACTACCTTTACTATGAAAGAGAAAGAGGGACAGGGAATAAAGAGGAGAAAAAGAAATGAAGGAAACGAGAAGGGATGGAGGGAGTCGGAAAAGAGCAAGACACACACACACACACACACACACACACATACACACAGAGGAAATATCTCATTTGCTGGGAGATCCATGTTCCCTAATGGCAATGCACTCCATGAGGCATAATGACAACGACTCTCTTGCTTGTTGTCAATTGCAAGAGGGTGAGTATGCTTGCAAAGGGGAGATACTGCTCCCATAATGCACCCCGGGAGCTATCCAGCAGCAGCTTCCAAGATGGCTGCGTGCGGGCAGCCTCCAGCGGAAGCAGACAAAGAGCCGGGTCTCAGAGCTCAGGAGCCCAGCTCGCCCAGCCCACTGCAGGTCTGCCTCAGCCAGCACACTCATCTCCACGCTCGCCCCGCCTCTCTCCCTTGGTTGCCAGGTTGCTGTGCCCTGGGGATCAAGGCAGTCTTTGTGCCTCGGAGACTAATGGCTGTTCCAGGGGCTTCGGCCCACTTGGCGGTGGGGCATGGCCGCCACCAGCCAAGGAGCCTCTTAATGAGAAACGCCCAAGATATCCATGGCAGAGGCCATCGCTCAAAGTGGCTTGCCCTGAATTACATATTTTCTGACTGCAAATTACTTTTAACAGCGTCTCTACAGTCACTTCAATTGACCTTCCTAACAAAAGGCCATTTATTAACTTGCACTCCGTGTTTCCTCAGGCTGCCTGGAGCCTCCAGCCGGAAGGGAAGGCAAGGGCGCACAACAGGACCCTGCAGCCCAGAACCCTGCAGCCCAGGGTCCTGAGCCAGGCCTCTGCCTGGAAGAAGAGGGACCACAAATGTGAGCCCAACAGAGGGCCAGAAGGGGAAAGTAAGGGAGCAAGTGACAGACATTGACCATCCAGGCAGGAGGTGACTCCGTGTAAGACACAAAGGGCCTTCCTGCAACAACTCTTGGTTCCATCACAGTGGCTCTACGGCCACTGTGTACAGAACTCTGCACTTCCACAGGACTTTTCCAGGCTCCTTATCAGCCGATACTCGCCTCAATGCTGGAGGGTCCCCCAAGCTAGCCTTATTTCTACATATGTGGAAACTGAGGTTTGGTCCAGACCCCCAGCAGCTGGTGGCCGACAGCAGGCAGAGGATGCGCCACAGGCTAGTCTGTGTACTGTCCACTGCACACAGAGACCAGCATCCTGCCCAAATGCGAAAGCAGGTTCAACACTAATTATATTTTAAAATGCCAGAGCGCTTGCTTTTTTCCTCTGGCCATCGCTCACTAAGCAAAGCAAAGGGGAGAGATGTACGGAAAGATGAAAGTAACCTGGGATTAACTTCCCTCACACCTCACTTTTGAGATTCAACATTTCTCTCATAAATAATTTACAACAATAAAAATGAGCTAAGGCCATGTTTGTGTAGGACAGAGGTAAATTCAGGCCTAATGAGGGAGATCTGAGCTCGGCACAGGGGGGAATGGGTTGATCTATGGCCTAGCGTGTGCAGGATCCACAGCACACAGGGGCTCCATTACCATGCGCAAGCAGCAGGGCCAACTGGCCTAGAGGAAGGGAGCAGAGATGCAACACTGAGCCACCCAGCAGTGGCCACAGGAAGTGTCTCAGAGAAAGCCAGAGCGACTGGATGGCAGATACTGAGCCAATCTGAAACCAGTGGATTCTCAACACAGTCCAGCCAAGGAAGGAAGGTACGGGGCACTTGGGAGTCACATCTGCTCTTGGTCATGGTGACAGTGACCTTGAGCTGTTCTCCTAAGGTAACCTTCCAGATGTCAGTCCCCAGTGACCTGTCCTGAGAGGGCATGTGGCCTCTACCAGATCATTCCCAGGCTGAGGGCTGCAGAGCCCTGCTCTAGGCATCTGGTCTGTGTCTCTCTGAGAGATCCCTCCTCAAGACAAGAGAGTAAAGCAAGAGTGTAGCCATGCACTGCGAACCATGGTGTGAGTTTGGTCTTCCAAGGGAGGGGGGGTCTTCTTCCCCTCCACACCACACTGCATGCATTTGCAATGGAGGACTGGCCAGGAGGAGGTCTGGTTCCCTACAGCACAGCACCTCAAAAACACTGTCATCCAAGGTTCACAGAGAAGTGAACTTCACAGTTTAACTATGAAGACCCTTCACAGTGTGGCGGGCAGACAGCACACTGCTCCCGTGTAGCTGATCAAAGAATTACCACAACCATGCATTTAATCCCTAAAAGTCAGCAGTTCTGGGCTTAACTGACGCTGCTCATTGTTTCAGAATCAAAGGCTGCCTCAGGCCCCAGCAGAGGAGAAGGCAAAGCTACTGTAGCTCAGCTGAAGACTCGGGGGAACTTTGATATCATCTCTGTTTAATTTCCACAGCCTTAGTGAGCCTGGGGTTTATCTCGTTTTATCAACTCCAGTACTGAAATCAAAACCCAGCTAACAACATGCAGTCCCTCCACAGAGGCCCTTCTAGCTGCTGCCTTCAGAGAAGGCCTGGTCTCCCTGCCACCCCAGCCTACCTGAAGAGAGCATGGGGAAGGCTGGCTCAGAAGCAATGCCAGCACCTGCCCACCAGGGCTAAAGGAGTGATCACATGTCTTCTGAAAAGAGTAATTTCAAAGTACCAAAGGGGGAGGGGACTGCAGGTTAAACTGGCCGACTATAATTGAAACAGCGAAACCAGTGGCTTCAGTAAGTCCCCACAGAAGGATGAACTGGGTCCACTCTGCTTGGGGTCCAAGCTCAAGGGCACCAAAGACACAAACTGCCTATACCGTGCTGCTTGTGGAGCAGGAAAGAGAGACATTTTCCCCCTCCGAGGCCACAGAGGCAGACTCTCCCCAGAGAAGCTGCTGCTACAGCTGGTGTCCTCGGACAGGGAGGACTCTGCACCTCTTTCCCAGTGGCTCCAAGCTCACTCTGGACCCTCCCAAGGACTAGCATTGTTCTGTAGACAAGGAAGAGACAAAGGGCACAGCCATTATCTTCAACATGCCACACTGCACAGAACACAGGGGCGCAGAACCTACCTCACCTGGAGGCTTCAGGCTGAGACCAGGTGCTGGGAAGCACCCAGGACTGCGTGTGTGCAGCCAGCAATCAGAGAGTGCACGGCTGGAAGGCCTCTGTTGCAGAACCTCAAGAGAGGGCCTGGTCTACCTGCACCTGGGTGTGTGTACAGCTAAGTTGGTGGTGACCCATCAGAAGTCAAATCCCTGGGGCAATTGCCATAGAATAGGCAGGTAGCAGCAGGCCACTAACTATTGGGAGGGCTGTTCTGATACCAGGGAATGATAGCAAACATTTTTCTAAGCTCTCCTAGGTCACAGAATTTTCCAGCTGGGAAACGAACAATGGTAAGCACTTCCCTCTCCCCCAGTAAAGGTCTGGGTTTTTCCTGATGGAAGGGTCTGGTACACAAATGCACCCAATCCAATCAGACCTTTCTCACTTAGATTAATCATTTGAGGACCATACATACTTCCCATGAGGCACACAGGGCAGACTCTCTCAGAAAACAAACGTAGGATGGAGCTTCCAGCACTGCCCAGACAAAGCTACCCGAAAGAACCCAGCTCTGCACAAGCCCCAAAACAGCTGGAAGGTAGAGAGTCCACCAGAACCCAGGTGAGCCTCATTCTGCCTTATTTATGATTGCAGCAAATAAGGGTTGATCCTGCCCATTCTTATCAGGTCTAACCTGGTCTACCACACTGGAGGAACCTGACAGAAGGAAAATAGCCAGAAAACAAAACCATCCCAGGAGATCACAAGAGCAGGAGGTCCTTTTATGTTTTGTGCGATAGTATAATCAAGTCATACACTGTCCTGATGGCCAGTGTCAGAGTATAAATGCTGTTACCTCAGTGTCAGGCTGATGGGCTCCCACATTCCATATCCTTTTTGGCTTTCCCATCTTGAGTGTTTCTCTAGTATACTCATCAATCCAATCAGCCCATGTGACAGCTGACAGATCCCACAAGGGCCTTCCAGTTCTCTCCTAAAACTCAGGGGTGTACCCAGTACTTTGCTGGCTGACTTTCCCAGCATATCCCACTGGCACCGACAACTTGGCTCACCTCAACACACCCTCAACACACTCCCTCCCTAACAGGGCCAGGCATCTGTGGACAGCCAGGATGAGAGGAATGTTCTCCTGCACTTGGGATATAGGAGTGTCTCCTGGGAAGCTGCTAAAACCGACAGCCCTAAGCCCCATACTAGCATCAGACTCCTGGAGCTGCCAGGGACTGTGGCAAGGAGCCCAAGAAGCTGCATTCTCAGAAGGTCCCTGCTGAGGCTAAAACTGCTGGTCCCTACCTACAATTCAAGAACCCAGAGGTTGGTCTTTATTATATGTTTGATAAGCAAATGGTGAATGAATGAAATGAAATGAAATTGAAGGTGACCTTCCATCAAGAATCTCAGAATGAGTTCCGTATCCTTTGCCTCCTGATCACAGGTCAGCCAAGAGTACCAGCTTGTCTCCCACAGGTACCTACCCCCACCATTCAACATGCTAAGGTGCTTCTCAAAATTTTCTAAGCCTTCTCCAACTGCCCATGCAGACAAATGCCCTCACCCAGAGCTCTAATAGCCTAGGTCTTAGCATACACATATGCCCGCATATACAAGCATGAACAAGGATGAGTGTACACTTTTTGAACAAAAAAACGTTTTCCTCACGTTGTTCAAAGGCGTGCTATGTGCACTATGCTGATAGTCGGTGCTCAATACATGATCTACATACAGATAAAGAGTGAATGAATGAAGTTCTTGACCTCTCAAATACTGCCCAAACTTCAGTGGATTAAGGAGATTGCATCACTATAGAAGCAACAGTGATAGCAAGCCTACCTGGCCCCTTCTCATGGGACCCCCGGCAGAGTCACTGAAGACCTGGAAGGACAAACTGAATTCCAGAAGTACCCATGTGTGAAGGGGAGAGGTTCTGCAGTCTCCAGCAAAGTCTGGATCTTGATGCAGTGGTGATGTACAGGGGCCCGAAAGGGGCTCAGAGTGTCCCAGTTGGCTGCAAGGAGAGTGTCCTGAAGAGCTTGTCCCTCTACAAACAGCAGCCCTACCCAGGTTCTGGGTCTGAGCTGAGACTGAATAATGCAGTGCAGACTGGGAGAAGCTCCACAGTGTGGAGTAGCAGCAGAAAAGTGTGAACCCAGGCTACAGGGAGTATCCCCAAGGCAAGGGGCTGCACATGAGGAGATACCTCCTTCAGAGGAAAGAACTGGCCTCCCTAAAGACAGAGGTGGGGATGGTATGAGTCTTGCACAGTGGCATGAACAAGCATGGACTTCTAGGGGCACAGCAAGCAACAGAGGGGCTATGAAACAAGTTTATGAAATGCCAAAACAAATCCAACTAAACTCCATTTTTTTCCCCCTTGTTCCGGTCAATCCTGCTTGCTCCGGCTGCCCCCGTATGGCCCGCTCACTCCAGCCGGCCCTGCTCACTCCGGCCGGCCCCGCTCGCTCTGGCCCTGCTCGCTCCAGTCGTCCCGCTCTCTCTGGCTGTCCCCGTTCTGCCCCGTGCACTGCAGCCAGCCCCACTTACTCCCGTCGGCCCTGCTTGCTCCGGTCCAAGGATTCGTTTATTATTATTATTCATAAGTATGCTGTAGCTGACTTCAGATGCACCAGAGGAGGGCGTCAGATCTCATTACGGGTGGTTGTAATCCACCATATGGTTGCTGGGATTTGAACTCATCACCTTTGGAAGAGCAGTCAGGTGCTCTTACCTGCTGAGCCATCTCACCAGCCCTAAACTCCATTTTTAAAACAACACGGCCGCCTATCCCTCAGGCTAAGCAAGTGTGCTTAGGGGAATGGAGAAGCCAGGGGTCCAAAGCAGGATACCAAGACTTCAGTTCTATGTTTCTCCCACCTACATGGCCTCCATCAAGCCTCCCCAGGCTTCCTAGGTTACTAGTGTAGGGATGGCCAGCAGGGCATAGGATGGAGTCAGACCAGAAGACCAGTCAAAGCTCAGACACTCACAGCTTTGTGGCTCGACACAAATCCATCAACCCAGGCCTGAGTTTTCACCAACAGAAGCAGGAGTGTTTGGTATATTTTCTCTATGGGATTACAAGGTGCATAAAACATCTAAAATTGCATCAGAGAACATACTCTATAGAGTAAAAAGGCAACGTAAAGAATGAAGGAAGTTATTTGCCAACCATATCTGCTCACAGTATGTGATGAGGAGTTATATCCAAATTTATAAGGAGCTACAGCTAAACAAAAGTCAACTTACTCATTTATAGTGGCCAAATTACTTGAACAAACATTTCTCCAAGGCTGAGAGATTCAGGGACCACGTGCAGCACAGAAGATGTTCAACTAGGAAGTCCCTGGGAAATGCCAGTTAAAACCCAAACCACAGTGAAGTGTCTTACACCCATCCTGCTTGATACCTCCAGGAAGAAAAGCAAGTACCCAGAGGGTCACAATGTTGGGAGGATGTGGAGAAATCAGAAGCTTTGATGTTTTCGGTGGAAATGTACACAGCAGCCAATGCTTTATGGGGGAAAGTATGCTAATTCCCCCGAGGATTAAAAATAACGTCCCCATATATGATCCATTTCTAACTATATACTCTCAAAGAAATGGACAAAGAATTGTCAGAACAGCCTCAATGGCCAAAATATGCCTAATGGGTAAGTGAAATACAATCAATATGGCCAATCATGCATCATTCAGCCCTCAAAAGGAAGGAAAATCTGACCCATACCGTAACTCGATGAACTGTGAGGATATTGGGCTAAGTAAACTAAGCCAGTCAGAAAAAGTTACACATCCTAGGACTCCAGCTCCACCAGACTCCCAGCATGGCCACACCTACAGAGTCAGAAAATGGAATGGAGGTTGTCAGGGGCCCTAAGAAAGGGACTTTGCTAAATGATTTCAACTTTGCAAGCCAAAAAGAGTCGGGAGATTAGGGCTGGAGAGATGATTCAGCTTTGAAAACACAAGAGGACCTGATTTTAGTCCCCAGAGCCCATGTCAAAAAGCCAGACAGAGATGAGTGGTATCACTGGAGAGGTGGCTCAGCTGTAAAGGGCACACCTTTTTAATGGCTGTGCCTTTTGTCTCTTCCTTGTCTGTAGAACAATGCTAGTCCTTGGGAGGGTCCAGAGTGAGCATGGAGCCACTGGGAAAGAGATACAGAGTCCTCCCTGTCCCAGGACACCTGGCTGTAGCAGGTGCTTCTCCAAAGGAGCTGGGCTCAGTGGCTCACAGCCATCTGCAACCCCAGTTCCAGGGGTGCGGTGGGTTCCATCCTCTGGGGTTGCACACAGCACACTGACATACATGCAGGCAAAACGTTCATACACATACAATAAAGTTATATATTTATATAAGTAAATATATAAATAAAAACCAAGAAATGGTAACACACACTATAGTCCCAGTATCTTGGCCATCCCAGCCTAACTATCACAGATCCAGACCAATGAGAAAACCTGCCTCCAAACCCCGAGGTGGGTGGCTCTGAAGAACAGCACCCGCGGCTGACCTCTGGCTTCCACGCATGCGCAGATGTACACAGACNTTTATATAAGTAAATATATAAATAAAAACCAAGAAATGGTAACACACACTATAGTCCCAGTATCTTGGCCATCCCAGCCTAACTATCACAGATCCAGACCAATGAGAAAACCTGCCTCCAAACCCCGAGGTGGGTGGCTCTGAAGAACAGCACCCGCGGCTGACCTCTGGCTTCCACGCATGCGCAGATGTACACAGACGCACACTGGGGCATGCGCTGATGTACACAGACGCACACTGGGAGAAAAGCTCTACAGATGAGCGCAAAACAGTGTGACTATGTCGGCTCTGATCGGTTAACACTGGCTACATTGGGAAAGTTTATGTCGTCCACATGTAAAACTTTTCTAAAAGCATCTAGAACTGTGGGTCTCTAATTTCATCAGGCATAGAACACCCCAAATGTGCTTACTAAGTACACAGGTTCCAGAGTCCCTTTCTGAGGGATTCTGCCTCAGTGAAGTCTGGGGAGGGAGTCCTGGAAGCTGCATTTTCATAAACTCCCCAGGTTTATTGGGCCCATTAAGAACTCACTTTACAGAGCAGAAGAAATGGCTCAGTGGTTAAGACTGCTCTTACAAAGGACTCAAGTTTGGTTCCCAGCACCTGCTTTGGGTGGCTCACAACCACCTGTAACTCCGGCCTCAAAGAGCACCTGCAGTCATGTGCATAAGCCTACCTACACACACACTTAACACAAACTCATGTATGGGCCAAGAAAATGGCTCCATAAATAAAAGCACTTGCCACTAAGCCTGATGGCCTGAGTTGGATCCCTGGGACCTACATGGTAGAGGGAGAAAACCAACCCCTACAAGTTGTCCTCTGACCTCCCTGTACATGTAACCCTCACCCCACTATCACATACAAAGATTATTTTAAAAAAAGAATCATGTATTTCTCTACTTTAGTGACTATTCTGTCTTGGTCAGTATCTAATTTTGAACATTCTGTCCTGATCAGTATCTAGTTGGTTTTTTTGTTTTTTGGTTTGTTTTTTTTTTAATTTTTAAAAGAGTGGATGCGGCTAGTGCACATATATCTGTATCTACAGATAAAAAGAACACAGAATATATTAGGAAAAAAAGTCCCAGCTAGATGGCCAACTAGAGGGCCCTCCCTCTTCAAGGAAGCTGAGCCACTAAACTCCTGTGTGTGGCCCTGGGATCTGGGCCCATGGGGCTCTCATATTTCTGCCAGGACAAGCTTAGCATCTTGCCAGGAGTGTGTCAACTAACCAAACACATGCCCATAGGATGTCCCCAATAAGGGAGTAATGTCATACACACCCCGCTGGAGGCTCTACTGCCTAGGTGGCTGGAGCAGGAGACTGACTCAAGCCCCTGCTCTGCAGACAACACTGAGAAATCACAATTCCCTGGGGCTGCAGAGAAAGCCAAGGCCAGGGAGAGCCCCAGGGACAGCAGAGGAAACCAGAGAGGAAGTAGTTCACTACAGGCACCCTACCGCCCCATATCCCCAACTGGCAAAGAAGGCTCCCACCATCCCCATCTGCAGCCAGTAACCAGCGTCCTCAGATCAACCACATCCAGCTATGCAGTCATTTGTCATCTTCGGTACTCCACACTTCTCATACTCAACCCCAGCACCATCATCATGTGGCTGTGTGGTGAGGCTGTTGCTCTTTGGAACACTTCTAACCGGCCACAGCTTCTGATCCCATGAAGCAGATCTGCCGTGAAATGGGCAGAAATTCAATTCTGGGGTTCTCCCTTACTCCTTAAGCCCTGAGAGGCTTCCAGCCACTGTTTTCACATGGCCATGCGGTCTTATAACACACACACACACAAACTCAAGATATCCGTGAGTTACTTTTCTGATGGGGCCTGAGCCCAGCGACAAATCACGTGAGCAGCGGGCCTGCTGAGTGCTGGATCCCACTTAATTCCCATGAGGCCCTCTGCCTTTGGAAGGATCAAGGGCCTTCCTGATTGATGATGCTTATGGCATAAGTATTATTTGTAAGCCACTTCTACAATTAAGAAAATGGGGATTCAAGAAAGGGACAGTGCTTTATTAGGGTCACTTGAGGTCTAAAGCCTGCGATAGAACTCAACCCAAGACCTCAAAATTGAGCCACATTTACTATAGCATAGCTTTCGGTTGCCCCGAGATGGCCTTTCTTATGCCTGCAAAGAAGCACTCAAAAAACAAACTAAAGAAGCAAACCTCTTTACCAAATGCCTAACAGTAGTTGCTGACCGGGCTGGGCGACGTAGCTCAATGGTAGAGCTCACCCACACGCACAACTTTGATGCTAAGTCCTAGAAAGAACTGCTTTTACTAATAAACTCACCACAGTAAGGTGGGCACTACGTTACAGTGTCCTGAAACACTTCGTTTATATCCTACCATGGCCCTATGATAGATATCTTTAGTCTACATGCCAAGAAATGGAGACTCAGAAGGCTTCATTCATTTCACAAGCCGCACACTGTGAGTAGAAAAGCCAGACGCGGGCTAGGGTTTCGTTCTTAAACTCCTTGCACTTAACTTTAATAAAATATTCTAGAGTAGTCTAGGTCTACCAATACAGGCACGACCAAAGGTCTTTAGCCTGTAACAGGAACACAAATACCAGAGGAGAGAATGGGCGACTTAAACAAGAAAGGGCGATTTTATATTCAATGACCCAGCTGTCACTCTGTCAGTTGACCTCCCGGGTCCCTATAGTAGCCATAATTCTCAGAGAGACCCCGTTAAATATGAGTGTGGAACAAGTTCTCAAAGCACCCCCAAACGATTTCTCAGCTGGCCAAGAAAGATGACACCATCCCTGGTAACTAACCTCTTGTCTGCTTGGAGTTTTTCAGTTAGTATAGGTTTCTATAGGGCTTATCTTCTAACTTTCCCAAGGCAGCTGATAAGATTCGCCAGCCCTGTTAAAGGGAGATAGGATCCAGCCAGCTGTCGAGAAACATAGGCGATTACCCCAACAAGGCATCACCAGAGACAAAGGCCCTGAAAGCCTGCTGTCTGCCAGTGTGGCTGAAATCCAAGCGCTGTGGGTCTCCCGTGGGGGCAGGGAGTAGGGGCTATGGCCATTTGCCTTGGGCCTGCCTTGTCTTGCTGAACAGGTCATTGGGGTCTGGGGACAGAAGACACAGGCTGATAATTTAGGGACAGCTGTGTGATAAAGACAAAGGAAACAAAGATGCTCCTGGCTCTACCTTATTCACTGTGTCTGTCTCTGAGGATGTGATCCCTGGTGCTGTGATAATCAGCTCCGTGGGCCTCACTTGTCCTGGCTGGAGTCATTGCAAGGGAAGGCTCATCAACATGCCCACCACGCTTCCTGGAAGCCTGGTCACCTTGCAGACAGGTGCCCTACAGTTCGGGTGCCCCCAGGTAATGATGTCTGAGGGTCAGGTGCGCGCTCATCCGCACCCACGTGACAGCTGAGAGCCAGACCCCAGGCCAGGCGAGTCAAGGGAACTGTCCCCAGCGTGTGCCCCGGTGGAGATCGTCGCCCCTCACCTGGCTCCACCCTCGGAGCGCTGCTGCGACTCGAGTCCCCAGCTCGCTCCAGCCGCAAGGCCGAGCCGGAGCCCCCACCCCCACCCCAGAGCCTGCGGCACCGCGCCGGGCGGAGGCCGCCCACCCGGGGCCTGTCCCCACGCGGGGCCGGGCGAGCCGCCCGCAGGCCTGGGCCCGGCCGGCTCCTCCCGTGCCCGCCCGCCCCCGCCCGTCTTCCCGCGCGGGCCTCACTTAACTGTTCCCCGCTGGGGCGGCGGCGGCTGCGGCGGCGGCGGGTCCCGGCTCCGTCTCACGCAGAAGCAGCTTCTCATCGCCCGGGCGGCGCGGGAGGAGCCGGGCCCGGGGCCCAGGCGGCTGCAGCCGGCGCCGCAGCTCGAGCGCAGCCTCCCCGGGAGCGGCGGCGGCGAGGGGCGGGGCGCGGCCTGGCAGCGGCGGCGACGGCGGCGGCAGCGGCAGCGGCTCGGGCCGGGGCCGGGGCGGGAGGGGCGTGCAGCCTGCGGCGGAGCCCGGGAGCGCACCGCCCTGTGGCCCCCGGCGCCCTCGTTCCCCACCCCCAGTCGGCCTCCGCTCGGTTCTGCTAGGCCTCGCCGTCCCCCTCGTCCACCGCTCAGCTCGGCTGTAGGTCCCTGAAAGACGCTCCGACACCCAGGCCTGCAGGCCCAGAGTGGCCCTTTGCAGAGACGCCTTCCCACCTGTCCCTTGTAGGCTTGACTGCACCCCGGGGCGATCCCCTTTGCACTGCCCACTACCCAGCTAACCTAATGCGGTGCAGCCGGGCCTCAGACTGACCCCACTCTCAGAGCAGGTCTCAGCTCGCCCCTCTTGCTGGGCAAATGATTTACCCACAGAGACCTGGGGGCAAGCCTTGAGGAGGCATCTAGTGTAGCATGCCTGCCCTTGCAGTGCCTGGGGAAAGGTACAGAAGTCAGGAAGAAATGGAGCAGGACCCTCAGGCTGTAAGAAAAGGGGACAGCAGCAGCCTTTGATCCCTGAACCACCTGCCCCTACATAGCCAGGCCCGGGGCCCTGGAGGGGACATGTGCTAAACGGGATATTTAAAACAGAGGATCACAGGGTAGCCAGCTTGGATTTGCTCCTGCATCAGGACTCATAGTCACACAACCCGTGCTTTTCCAAAATAGTCAGCTCCTGAAGCAAAGGGTGCCAAGCAGGCTGTCGAGGAAAAGATCCCGTGGGGACAATTCTCAAATGTGTGCATACAATCCAGGTACTTGTGTCACTCAAAAACACCACTGATCCAAATGGGTTTATAACAAGTCCAAACACACCATAAGGAAACAATCTGTATTTTTAACTGGTACAGAGCCCGGCGCGGTGCGGTGGTGCTCGGTTTAATTCCAGCCCTCGGGATGCAGAGGCAGGCAGATCTCTGTGAGTTCAACGCCAGCCTGGTCTCCATAGTGAGTTGCAGGAAAGCCACAGAAGGCTTTGAAAAGAGACCTTGTCTCCAACAAAAACTTGCTACAGGCAAAAGAAAAAAATGTATTTCCAGGTTTATCATAACCCTGATATCAAGATCTAACAGAGATAACACCAAAAAGAACTCAAGTACAGAGCTCCAATCTCCAGAGACCTGAATGTATGTTATTTTATAAAGGATGCCTGCTGTCTAACAAAGTAAGTGCTGTGTGACACCCATCTGTCCACCTTTGGGAGACTCTATGGACACTTCTGGGAAGTCCCAGAGTAAAACAAAACAAACAAAAACCTGGTTCATTTGTTTAGTCAGTCATTTCCCAGAATCATCTGGACCAAGAAAACCACTCTCCTTGAAGCCCACCCATTAACCACCATATCTGACTGTACTGGCTGGTTTGTGTGTCAACTTGACACAGGCTGGAGTTATCACAGAGAAAGAAGCTTCAGGTGGGGAAGTGCCTCCATGAGATCCAGCTGTAGGGTATTTTCTCAATTAGTGATCAAGGGGGAGGGCCCCTTGTGGGTGGTGCCATCCCTGGGCTGGTAGTCCTGAGTTCTATAAGAGAGCAGGCTGAGCAAGCCAGGGGAAGCAAGCCAGTAAGTAACATCCCTCCATAGTCTCTGCATCAGCTCCTGCTTCCTGACCTGCTTGAGTTCCAGTCCTGACTTCCTTTGGTCAATGCAATGCAGAAGTGTAAGCTGAATAAACCCTTTCCTCTCCAACGTGTTTCTTGGTCATGATGTTTTGTGCAGGAATAGAAACCCTAACTAAGACACTGACATATATCATACATACATACATACATACATACATACATACATACATACATAGCTGTTGCCTATTAAATAAAATTGTAGCATTTTCTGATTCACTTGACTGTAAAACCAGCTCAAACTCTTCTACAGTGGTTCTCAATCTGGGGTGGTGGGCTTCACATATTAGATATTTATTAATGACTCATAACAGTAGCAAAATTACAGTTATAAAGTAGCAGTGAAATAATTTTATGGTTGGGGTCACCACAACAGGAATAACTGTATGAAAGGTTCTCAGCTTTAGTAGGTTAAAGGTTGAGAGCCACTGCTCTATGATCAAGCAATGTTTAGTTCAGAATTACAAAGAGAAAGTTCAATGTTATGACATCTGCAAATCTGGGTCTGGAGAGTTGGTTCAGAAGTTAGGAGCACCGGAAGTTCTTCTGGATGACTTGGTTCAACTCCCAGCACCTACGTGGCAACTTGAGACTATCCAGGGTACACACGTAGTGTACAGACATAGATAAAAATAAAACAGATATTAAGAAATAATAATATAAAAAGAAATCTTGCCGGGCGTGGTGGCGCACGCCTTTAATCCCAGCACTTGGGAGGCAGAGGCAGGTGGATTTCTGAGTTCGAGGCCAGCCTGGTCTACAAAGTGAGTTCCAGGACAAGCAGGGCTATACAGAGAAACCCTGTCTCGAAACACCCCCCCTCCAAAAAAAAAAAAAAATCTGTAAATTCAGACCAGATGTGGTAGCATACACCTTTCCTTCCTTTAAAAAAAAGGTTTCTTTATGATTTCTCTGTCATGCTAGAGAAGGGATCCTGATCTCATTACAGATGGCTGGGAGCCACTGTAGCGAGAATTTTGGTTTCTTTAAATCACAGAAATGGGAATATGGTTTTGTTTTAGTCCCAGGTTTAGA
>LR749805.1:253112-290565 GCA_902729485.2 Mus minutoides
TTTTTTTTTTTTTTTTTTTTTTTTTTTTTTTTTTTTTTTTTTTTTTTTTTTTTGGTTTTTCGAGACAGGGTTTCTCTGTGTAGCCCTGGCTGTCCTGGAACTCACTTTGTAGACCAGGCTGGCCTCGAACTCAGAAATCCGCCTGCCTCTGCCTCCCGAGTGCTGGGATTAAAGGCGTGCGCCACCACGCCCGGCTTTTTCTTTTTTAATTTTTAAAAGAGTGGATGCGGCTAGTGCACATATATCTGTATCTACAGATAAAAAGAACACAGAATATATTAGGAAAAAAAGTCCCAGCTAGATGGCCAACTAGAGGGCCCTCCCTCTTCAAGGAAGCTGAGCCACTAAACTCCTGTGTGTGGCCCTGGGATCTGGGCCCATGGGGCTCTCATATTTCTGCCAGGACAAGCTTAGCATCTTGCCAGGAGTATGTCAACTAACCAAACACATGCCCATAGGATGTCCCCAATAAGGGAGTAATGTCATACACACCCCGCTGGAGGCTCTACCGCCTAGGTGGCTGGAGCAGGAGACTGACTCAAGCCCCTGCTCTGCAGACAACACTGAGAAATCACAATTCCCTGGGGCTGCAGAGAAAGCCAAGGCCAGGGAGAGCCCCAGGGACAGCAGAGGAAACCAGAGAGGAAGTAGTTCACTACAGGCACCCTACCGCCCCATATCCCCAACTGGCAAAGAAGGCTCCCACCATCCCCATCTGCAGCCAGTAACCAGCGTCCTCAGATCAACCACATCCAGCTATGCAGTCATTTGTCATCTTCGGTACTCCACACTTCTCATACTCAACCCCAGCACCATCATCATGTGGCTGTGTGGTGAGGCTGTTGCTCTTTGGAACACTTCTAACCGGCCACAGCTTCTGATCCCATGAAGCAGATCTGCCGTGAAATGGGCAGAAATTCAATTCTGGGGTTCTCCCTTACTCCTTAAGCCCTGAGAGGCTTCCAGCCACTGTTTTCACATGGCCATGCAGTCTTATAACACACACACACACAAACTCAAGATATCCGTGAGTTACTTTTCTGATGGGGCCTGAGCCCAGCGACAAATCACGTGAGCAGCGGGCCTGCTGAGTGCTGGATCCCACTTAATTCCCATGAGGCCCTCTGCCTTTGGAAGGATCAAGGGCCTTCCTGATTGATGATGCTTATGGCATAAGTATTATTTGTAAGCCACTTCTACAATTAAGAAAATGGGGATTCAAGAAAGGGACAGTGCTTTATTAGGGTCACTTGAGGTCTAAAGCCTGCGATAGAACTCAACCCAAGACCTCAAAATTGAGCCACATTTACTATAGCATAGCTTTCGGTTGCCCCGAGATGGCCTTTCTTATGCCTGCAAAGAAGCACTCAAAAAACAAACTAAAGAAGCAAACCTCTTTACCAAATGCCTAACAGTAGTTGCTGACCGGGCTGGGTGATGTAGCTCAATGGTAGAGCTCACCCACACGCACAACTTTGATGCTAAGTCCTAGAAAGAACTGCTTTTACTAATAAACTCACCACAGTAAGGCGGGCACTACGTTACAGTGTCCTGAAACACTTCGTTTATATCCTACCATGGCCCTATGATAGATATCTTTAGTCTACATGCCAAGAAATGGAGACTCAGAAGGCTTCATTCATTTCACAAGCCGCACACTGTGAGTAGAAAAGCCAGACGCGGGCTAGGGTTTCGTTCTTAAACTCCTTGCACTTAACTTTAATAAAATATTCTAGAGTAGTCTAGGTCTACCAATACAGGCACGACCAAAGGTCTTTAGCCTGTAACAGGAACACAAATACCAGAGGAGAGAATGGGCGACTTAAACAAGAAAGGGTGATTTTATATTCAATGACCCAGCTGTCACTCTGTCAGTTGACCTCCCGGGTCCCTATAGTAGCCATAATTCTCAGAGAGACCCCGTTAAATATGAGTGTGGAACAAGTTCTCAAAGCACCCCCAAACGATTTCTCAGCTGGCCAAGAAAGATGACACCATCCCTGGTAACTAACCTCTTGTCTGCTTGGAGTTTTTCAGTTAGTATAGGTTTCTATAGGGCTTATCTTCTAACTTTCCCAAGGCAGCTGATAAGATTCGCCAGCCCTGTTAAAGGGAGATAGGATCCAGCCAGCTGTCGAGAAACATAGGCGATTACCCCAACAAGGCATCACCAGAGACAAAGGCCCTGAAAGAGGAGCCTTGCCTGCTGTCTGCCAGTGTGGCTGAAATCCAAGCGCTGTGGGTCTCCCGTGGGGGCAGGGAGTAGGGGCTATGGCCATTTGCCTTGGGCCTGCCTTGTCTTGCTGAACAGGTCATTGGGGTCTGGGGACAGAAGACACAGGCTGATAATTTAGGGACAGCTGTGTGATAAAGACAAAGGAAACAAAGATGCTCCTGGCTCTACCTTATTCACTGTGTCTGTCTCTGAGGATGTGATCCCTGGTGCTGTGCTAATCAGCTCCGTGGGCCTCACTTGTCCTGGCTGGAGTCATTGCAAGGGAAGGCTCATCAACATGCCCACCACGCTTCCTGGAAGCCTGGTCACCTTGCAGACAGGTGCCCTACAGTTCGGGTGCCCCCAGGTAATGATGTCTGAGGGTCAGGTGCGCGCTCATCCGCACCCACGTGACAGCTGAGAGCCAGACCCCAGGCCAGGCGAGTCAAGGGAACTGTCCCCAGCGTGTGCCCCGTGGAGATCGTCGCCCCTCACCTGGCTCCACCCTCGGAGCGCTGCTGCGACTCGAGTCCCCAGCTCGTTCCAGCCGCAAGGCCGAGCCGGAGCCCCCACCCCCACCCCCACCCCAGAGCCTGCGGCACCGCGCCGGGCGGAGGCCGCCCACCCGGGGCCTGTCCCCACGCGGGGCCGGGCGAGCCGCCCGCAGGCCTGGGCCCGGCCGGCTCCTCCCGTGCCCGCCCGCCCCGCCCGTCTTCCCGCGCGGGCCTCACTTAACTGTTCCCCGCTGGGGCGGCGGCGGCTGCGGCGGCGGCGGGTCCCGGCTCCGTCTCACGCAGAAGCAGCTTCTCATCGCCCGGGCGGCGCGGGAGGAGCCGGGCCCGGGGCCCAGGCGGCTGCAGCCGGCGCCGCAGCTCGAGCGCAGCCTCCCCGGGAGCGGCGGCGGCGAGGGGCGGGGCGCGGCCTGGCAGCGGCGGCGACGGCGGCGGCAGCGGCAGCGGCTCGGGCCGGGGCCGGGGCGGGAGGGGCGTGCAGCCTGCGGCGGAGCCCGGGAGCGCACCGCCCTGTGGCCCCCGGCGCCCTCGTTCCCCACCCCCAGTCGGCCTCCGCTCGGTTCTGCTAGGCCTCGCCGTCCCCCTCGTCCACCGCTCAGCTCGGCTGTAGGTCCCTGAAAGACGCTCTGACACCCAGGCCTGCAGGCCCAGAGTGGCCCTTTGCAGAGACGCCTTCCCACCTGTCCCTTGTAGGCTTGACTGCACCCCGGGGCGATCCCCTTTGCACTGCCCACTACCCAGCTAACCTAATGCGGTGCAGCCGGGCCTCAGACTGACCCCACTCTCAGAGCAGGTCTCAGCTCGCCCCTCTTGCTGGGCAAATGATTTACCCACAGAGACCTGGGGGCAAGCCTTGAGGAGGCATCTAGTGTAGCATGCCTGCCCTTGCAGTGCCTGGGGAAAGGTACAGAAGTCAGGAAGAAATGGAGCAGGACCCTCAGGCTGTAAGAAAAGGAGACAGCAGCAGCCTTTGATCCCTGAACCACCTGCCCCTACATAGCCAGGCCCGGGGCCCTGGAGGGGACATGTGCTAAACGGGATATTTAAAACAGAGGATCACAGGGTAGCCAGCTTGGATTTGCTCCTGCATCAGGACTCATAGTCACACAACCCGTGCTTTTCCAAAATAGTCAGCTCCTGAAGCAAAGGGTGCCAAGCAGGCTGTCGAGGAAAAGATCCCGTGGGGACAATTCTCAAATGTGTGCATACAATCCAGGTACTTGTGTCACTCAAAAACACCACTGATCCAAATGGGTTTATAACAAGTCCAAACACACCATAAGGAAACAATCTGTATTTTTAACTGGTACAGAGCCCGGCGCGGTGCGGTAGTGCTCGGTTTAATTCCAGCCCTCGGGATGCAGAGGCAGGCAGATCTCTGTGAGTTCAACGCCAGCCTGGTCTCCATAGTGAGTTGCAGGAAAGCCACAGATGGCTTTGAAAAGAGACCTTGTCTCCAACAAAAACTTGCTACAGGCAAAAGAAAAAAATGTATTTCCAGGTTTATCATAACCCTGATATCAAGATCTAACAGAGATAACACCAAAAAGAACTCAAGTACAGAGCTCCAATCTCCAGAGACTTGAATGTATGTTATTTTATAAAGGATGCCTGCTGTCTAACAAAGTGCTGTGTGACACCCATCTGTCCACCTTTGGGAGACTCTATGGACACTTCTGGGAAGTCCCAGAGTAAAACAAAACAAACAAAAACCTGGTTCATTTGTTTAGTCAGTCATTTCCCAGAATCATCTGGGCCAAGAAAACCACTCTCCGTGAAGCCCACCCATTAACCACCATATCTGACTGTACTGGCTGGTTTGTGTGTCAACTTGACACAGGCTGGAGTTATCACAGAGAAAGGAGCTTCAGGTGGGGAAGTGCCTCCATGAGATCCAGCTGTGGGGTATTTTCTCAATTAGTGATCAAGGGGGGAGGGCCCCTTGTGGGTGGTGCCATCCCTGGGCTGGTAGTCCTGAGTTCTATAAGAAAGCAAGCTGAGCAAGCCAGGGGAAGCAAGCCAGTAAGTAACATCCCTCCATAGTCTCTGCATCAGCTCCTGCTTCCTGACCTGCTTGAGTTCCAGTCCTGACTTCCTTTGGTCAATGCAATGCGGAAGTGTAAGCTGAATAAACCCTTTCCTCTCCAACGTGTTTCTTGGTCATGATGTTTTGTGCAGGAATAGAAACCCTAACTAAGACACTGACATATATCATACATACATACATACATACATACATACATACATACATACATAGCTGTTGCCTATTAAATAAAATTGTAGCATTTTCTGATTCACTTGACTGTAAAACCAGCTCAAACTCTTCTACAGTGGTTCTCAATCTGGGGTGGTGGGGTTCACATATTAGATATTTATTAATGACTCATAACAGTAGCAAAATTACAGTTATAAAGTAGCAGTGAAATAATTTTATGGTTGGGGTCACCACAACAGGAATAACTGTATGAAAGGTTCTCAGCTTTAGTAGGTTAAAGGTTGAGAGCCACTGCTCTATGATCAAGCAATGTTTAGTTCAGAATTACAAAGAGAAAGTTCAATGTTATGACATCTGCAAATCTGGGTCTGGAGAGTTGGTTCAGAAGTTAGGAGCACCGGAAGTTCTTCTGGATGACTTGGTTCAACTCCCAGCACCCACGTGGCAGCTTGAGACTATCCAGGGTACACACGTAGTGTACAGACATAGATAAAAATAAAACAGATATTAAGAAATAATAATATAAAAAGAAATCTTGCCGGGCGTGGTGGCGCACGCCTTTAATCCCAGCACTTGGGAGGCAGAGGCAGGTGGATTTCTGAGTTCGAGGCCAGCCTGGTCTACAAAGTGAGTTCCAGGACAAGCAGGGCTATACAGAGAAACCCTGTCTCGAAACACCCCCCCCTCAAAAAAAAAAAAAAAGAAATCTGTAAATTCAGACCAGATGTGGTAGCATACACCTTTCCTTCCTTTAAAAAAAAGGTTTCTTTATGATTTCTCTGTCATGCTAGAGAAGGGATCCTGATCTCATTACAGATGGCTGGGAGCCACTGTAGCGAGAATTTTGGTTTCTTTAAATCACAGAAATGGGAATATGGTTTTGTTTTAGTCCCAGGTTTAGAATATGGAGCTGCTTCAGATTGCCCACAGCAACTCACTATGATTTGTCTCATGCTCTGGCAGGGGTGTGATTTTGTCAGCTGAATCAGGTGGGGACTCTTCAGGGGGCATATAAATTCCAGTGCCCAGGAGAGAATAGGTGGCCCAGAAGAGAAAAGGTGGCTTCTACTTCCTGCCAGCCCCTCCTGCCCCCATCCCAGCTATTTTCTATTTGAATGCTGTTGGTTGCTGTTTGTTAAATAGAAGGAGTTGAACTAGTCCCCAGGGAACTCAACACCCCTATGTAACTTTAAATTTTTCAAATCCTTTTTTTTCTCTCTCTCTCTCTTTTTTTTTTTTTTTTTTTTGAGACAGGGTTTCTCTGTGTAGCCCTGGCTGTCCTGGAACTCACTCTATAGACCAGGCTGGCCTCGAACTCAGAAATCCACCTGCCTCTGCCTCCTAGGAGCTGGGATTAAAGGCGTGTGCCACCACGCCCGGCTCAAATCCTATTTTTAACCATGGATCTTAAACGCTTTAACCTTCCTTTTAACAGACCACCCACCAGAGGTAGTGGGGAAAAAAAAGATGGGGCGGGACTGGTGGTGGGAAGTGGACCTGTGTAGAAAGATTCTTTGGAGCAACTCCCATCTGTGTTATCTGGAAATGAGCAGTTCAGTTCACAGATTAGCAGGAGGCAGCAGGAGCTTGATCTACTCACAAACACTTCACTGACCACACCCGCAGTCCAGTTCAGTAGAATCAGGCTAGCAACAGCAGTGACACAACCTAGCAGAGACAGCCAGGCCTCAGCCTCTGCTCTAATCAGGAGAGACCAACAGGAACACCAGGAGAAGTTCTCAGCTGTGTCCTCTCAGGGAAGCGACGGTCAGCGAAGATGAGAGACCCACAAGCATTGCACAGCGAGCTGTACCAGCAAGCCTAGCTCTGCCTCTGTCACTCCACGCGGTCCTATTTATACCCTCCAAACATCACGTGTCCTCCATGTGCCTTGCCTTGTACGTGGTGCATCCAATCATCCTGAGTCCTTGGAAGCGGCAACAAACTGCAGCATACCACCAGAGGGGTTTTTTGGTGCATTTCTCTCCATGAAGTCCTGACAAATGCAGCTCAACTATGCAGTGTAATAGCGAAGAATCCTTCATCATGAGTCCTTTCATGTGCTTGCTTTAGCAGAACATCCTCTCTCCTGTGTCTGCTTCAGCAAATCATTCTTTCACGTGTTTGCTCCAGCAAAACACCATCCAACTGACTTCCCAATGAACCTTTAAGTTTCCACTTCACCCCTAATCAGCAGGAAGTAGTCTAATGATATCAGCGCCCCCTTTCCCCTCTATTCTTCTTTCTCTCCAACCTAGAGTTGAATTGAATTGTAAGGGTGCAGAAGGACAGTAGGAAAAAGAACCCAATAAAGCAGCCAAAAGTCCAGCTACAGGCCACTGTGTGGTTTTGGGAGAATTGAACCCAGGACCTTTGGAAGAGCAGCTAGTGGATCAGAGTTCTAAGGTTAGCCTGGATTACATAGTTAACCCTATTTAAATGTGTGTGTGTATATATACATATATATGTATATAATTTATAAATATATATGTGTATGTATTTATAATCCATTGCACTGATTTTAAAAATAGATATATCAAAAGGATAAATACTGTAAATTTTTACATGTATTTTTTATTTTGTGTGTATGTTTTGTCTGCATTATGTATGTGCAACACATGTGTACCATGCCAATGGAGGCTAGAAGAGGGCATTAGATCAATGGAATTGAAGTTAAAGGTAGTTGTAGGCCACTATGTGGATGCTGGGAACAAAACCCTGGTCCTCTGTAAGAGCAGCAGATGTTCTTAGTCTGAGCCACCTCTCCAGTCCAGAATGGATACTTTTAAAGTACTTAATGAATTTCAACGCCACTGGCTTATTGAAAAACAAAACAAAACAAACAGTAAACTAGAAAAAAAATATCCAAAGGTTTTTGTTGTGGTGGGTTTTTGAGACAGGGTCTCATTTTGTAGCTCTGGCTAGCCTTGAACTCTCTTTGTAGACAAGGCTGACCTCAAACTCACAGAGAACCATCCTTTTCTGCTTTCTAAGCCTAAAGTAACTAAAGACATGTGTGCACTACCATACCTGGCCACATTTATGCATCCTAACATGGAAAAGTTAATCTATCAGAAGCCATCAACATACATATCTAAGGACAAAACACTGGACGTGTTCTCAATGAAGTCAGAAACAAGAGCACAGGAGGTGTTATTAAAAAGATTGCAATTAAGCCAGGTGTGGTGGCGCACGCCTTTAATCCCAGCACTCGGGAGGCAGAGGCAGGCGGATTTCTGAGTTCGAGGCCAGCCTGGTCTACAAAGTGAGTTCCAGGACAGCCAGAGCTATACAGAAAAACCCTGTCTTGAAAAAAAAAAAAAAAGATTGTAATCATATAAGAGAAGTATTGAGAGCAATCACGGGGACACAGAGAACCTTTTCGTGGTTTGTTCATGGCTTGTGTCCCTAAGAGTACAGCTCAAAAGCATCGACTTAAAACATTACAGACATCTTTAAGGTGGACCATCTTAAGATAACACAGTGGTCTGCTTTCTGGTCTATCGGAGAGACTTCCAGCCTCTCGCCCTAGTGGGGGGCCGGGGGAGGGGGAGTAGGTTGGGAGAGTTAGTGAGCTGGTGAAGGGATTAAAACCAGAGCAGATGGCTCTGGGTTCTGTTTTGGCTCCGAACTGACTGCAGACAGAATTTTTTTCATAAGCTTTCACTATTGAGCAGAACTGTTTCTGAGCATGGGCATATCACTGTCCCATTATTCCTGAAACCACAGAGATGAATCTGTCTAGTTAAAGGGGAAAGAAAGCAAGTCCACTTGGCTCCAGAGCAGCCCCCACACTTGCCAGGCCCCTTTGGCAGGGCCAAGGGCAGGATTTTTATGTCCATTTCCTTTTCCTCTGTGCATCAGCTTGTAGGAGTCTTGATGTCAGAAAGGCAATGCTATAGAGGTCCCATACACAACAAGGAATATTAGTGACTACCATTTAGAATGTACGGTAGGATATTATGTTCATACTATTGATAAGTAGATATGCGGTGCATGCTAATCACAAGCGTTATAGGAAATGGCAAAGTCCATATAAAGATAACAGTAAAGCCTCACCAAAGGACGTAACAGAAGATGTTCATGAGTGGAAACCTCATGAGTGGAAACCTCATACATTCCTGGAAAGGAGGTCTCCACACTGCAAAGTCTCTCCCAGCTCAACTTGCGTATGCATGAATCTACATCAAAACACAGTGAGATTTTTTAGAATGGAGTGAGAGAAACCATGGCAAAATCATTGTAAAGTATATCTGGGTAAATAAATATTGGGGAAGGGTCTTGGATGTGGAGGCGTTTATAAGGAGATATTGTTTTAACAGCTATTAAATAGAATGTAAAACTCTGGCAGACAAACATAACCATAGGCCACTAGTGTAGGGATATATATACTTTAGGTGTGTAGATGTGTGCACGCTCATATGGCCAGAGAGACCAGCAGGGGCCATCCAGACCCCTAGAGCTGAACATCCAGGTGGATGTGAGCAGACAAATGTGGGCACTGGGAACTGAACTCAGGTCCTCTGTAAAAGCAGCAAGCATTCCAGATCGCTGCTCCATCTCACTGGCCCCAAGAAAATACATGCTCTTCTGAATTTCACTGGTAAATATTTTCTTACTTGTTGTTTTGTTTATATATTTCAATACAAATGGGCAACACAAGTTTGTATATTTCTATACATCCTATTCCAGACCACTCTAAAAACTGATGAATTTCTTGGCTTTGCTCCCATCCTAACAATGGAAAATAACAACCAAATCACTAATTAAAGGATGTTAGAATACCATGTGACGGGTTCCTCCCTTGCTTTAATGTCCTCTAATAACTTCCAGTGAAATAAAATACAATCCTAATGCTCAGGCACACCCTGCAAGACCTTGTGCTCTTCTAGGCAGCTGCTCTAGCCAGACAGGCCTCCTCTGAGGTCTTGAAACCTGCAAGATTTCTTTCGGGACTATTGGACTAAAGTGTCTCTGTCTGCAGCCTTGTGCTCCCAGCTTAAACACTGCTCTCTGGAACTTTTGCTTCTCGTCTGTCAAATAGGTCTCTATTTACCTACTGCATTAGTTCATTCCCACTTATCATTTACCCTAATTTACAAAGGTTTGTTTTCCTATTCTGTAATCAGACCCTTTCCAGACTGAACGCTCCATCCACTAAATAGGTAGAGGAATATCTGTTTGCTTTTCCCAAACATAAATATGTTCCATGTGCCAGCCCTTTAGTAAGCATTTGCACAGGGAGAGGTGTCAACTTTTAAAATGAGCATACCCTTCAATCATGTCCACAACTTTATTCAAAGTAGACTGACAAGCACATTTTGTTACTGCTTACGCTATGAAAATATTAGAAATACCCTGTTTAGTAATGACAGATTAATCATTTTTTAAAGTTATATTACTTTAAAAAAAAAAGCTAAGGTAAGCATTACATACCTTGGTATTTTGTTAAATAAAAAGATGGTTATGAGGGTAGGGAGATAGATGGCTCAGTCATGTGAGCGTGAGGACCTGAGTTCAGTCCCCAGATCCCACATAAAAGGCTGGCATGATAGTTTGCACCTGTAATCCCAACACTGGAGGTAGAGGCTGGTATGTCTCTGGAGCTCACAAGCCAGTGATCTAAGCCTAATTTGGGAGCCCTGGGTCCCATTCAGAGACTCCTATAAATAAGGGGGATGTCTCATGAAGAACGACTGTAAGGATAGTCTCTTGTACCTTGTGTAAAAGCATTCACCTGTCAATAAAGAGCTGAATGTCCAATACCAAAGCAAGAGAGAACAGACAGAGAGGGGAATGAAAAGAAAGACTCAGGTACGAGAAGATTCACCACTGTGACCTGGAGGAAGTCAGAAGTATGAAACTGAGGAGAGATAGCCATGTGGCAGAACTTAGATCAGTAAAAAACCAGTTAATTTAAGAGCTAATTGGGGAGCAAGCCTAGCTTAAGGCCATTAGCATTGTTAATAAATGTAAGTGTCTTCGTCATTATCTGTGAACTGGGTGGACATAGAAAAGCCCACAGTGGTTACAACTGGTTCACAGTAAGGCTTGTAAAATCCTAGCTTAGAGTCCCGTGGAAAGGGACAGACACTTCCCAGCACTGGACGAAGTTTCCTAGGGGAAGACACTAACTCCCTTGAAGAGGGAGCAAGCCGAGGCCAGTGAGCACCTGGTAGTGTGCGCAACCAGAGCCTCAGTGCACCGCCCAGCAGGCAGGGCCGCCTGTGCAGGCCACTGCCCAAGGTCTAACACAGCAAACAAACTCCAACCCAGAGCTGGGGCAGGTAGATGAGGCTCCCAGTTAATGCGGGCTGGCGTGAGGCTCGGCTCTCACTGAATGGCAAGCAATGGCTCCAGCCCCCAAACCAGCAACGGCAGCCTGTTAGAGCAAGCCAACGTGGGCAAAGCAAGCCACCATAGATAGACATGTGCTGGCAGGAGGAGTCTGCGGACGCTCAGAAGGGCAGGGGAAACATTTTCCTAGAGCTGTGTTGAGGTGGGACTGAAAAGCCCCAGACTTCTGACCGAGTAATGGTTAGGTTTGAAAACAGTAAAAGAGAAACAGATATTTAGTTTGAAAATAATAAAGTGAAGTCTCCGAAGGAAGGTGAGAGTCAGAGAGATTAGGAGGAAAATATTTTCTGTGTTAAAAAAAATAGAGAATGCAATGTCAGAGGCCACTTGGACCCCATATAATTTCATTTTAGTTTCTGCAGTCGTGGAATTAATTACAAAATGTTCAGTGTCTATATCCTTTCTACGAAAAATCAGAATAAAACAGACTTAGATAAGGAAAGGACTGAGGAACGGATTATTAGATTAAAGGCCATGGAACAAAGAGTAGAGGATTCTTTAACTCAGAATAAAGGATCTTCAAATCAATCCAATCCAGAACCCGCGACAGCACCTTGTGAAGAAATTGCAGGATGGCAACCCATAGAGATGCATCAGGCTGAATGAAGAATACAGATTCTGTTTAATGATGCTACTACCTTAGAGCAAGATCATGCAATAGATTGTGATTTTTATTTTGTAGAGCTTGAAAATATAAAGTATGTATATGAGTTAATACATCATACAGTTGATGCATGTTCAGAATTCTAACAGACTTTTGCCTTAAATTCTGCAAAGGATGATCCTAAGATTACCTATTTTATTAGAGATGGCGGCTATTTTGAAGATGCCATTGCGGATTAAAGGTGATGCTATTCCAACATATGTATCTACTAGAAAACAACAGTTTTTTAGACATTATGACATAGAACATATTATAAATGTATCTTAAAGTTCAACAGGTCAAGCAATTATAAAAGAATCTAGCTACACTTTAAAGGAAATGCTCTGAGAGCAGAAGGATCTCTGAGATCTCCCAGAGAGAGATTTAATAATGCTTTAACGACTTACATTTTTAAAATGTCAATTATACAGATGGCACAGATGTTGAAGAGCACTGGATTTTTAGAAAGGATTACTGAATTAAATCAATATATATTAATATATTCTATACATATGTATATTAGTATATATAATAACAACCTCAGAATGGAAGGCAAGAAATATGTTGTGTTGGGGGAGAGGTTTTGTCTTTGTTTCAACAGGAGACGAAAAGCTGTGGACTCCTTCAAAATTAATAAAGATTAGATCTGACCTGGTTGGCCCTCCTGAAAATCTTGGCTGCAGACATGAAAGAAAAAACCAAAAACAACAAAATAAGTAGCATGACTGCTGTTCCCTCTGCATGGGAACAGCTCTGAGACTGGCTGAGACACGAGTACCTCCAGCCAGGACTCCAGCTAAGCATAGCCAATCCATCCTGCTGGCTGCAGGGTCCTCAGGACTTGCCGTGCCATCCTTTCCTATGGCATGGATGCGAATTTATATTACAGTTTGGATATACATTCCAAACAGACTTATAAAGTTGATGCCTTTTCCCTACTCAAACGTATTTATCTTTAGCTGAATTGTGCACACCTCACATTCCATACACGTGCTAATGCAGAAATGTATACTACCTCTGAAATGTTTTATGTTTGGAGAACGAAAGGACCAGACACCACCAACAAGCAGACATGTAGCCCAGGTGATCCTACTTCACAAACTGCCTTAGCTGCTGTTCCGTCAACACTTGCATCCAGGACAACTTCACAGTGCTCTCGGTTGGTCCAGCCAGGACCTCGGTCAAGTCCTGCACTTCCCCATCACACAGAGACTGGACAGCCAATGATCCAGCTAGCCTTCTTAGGTCTAAGCAAATATCCTTAAAGACCCCCAAAAGTCACCCTCAGACAGCAGGGAACAATTTGTTTCCAAGAGGTGGATGGTTTTCTATCGCTTGGTGGGTGATGGATGTTTGCTGTCACTTTAAGGGGATTAGTCACAAGTTGTTAATGGTACTGGTCAAGGAAGAAACAAAGTATAGGAGGTCAGACTTAGGGTTTTTTCTCTTTTTCTTCTATTCTTTCTTTTCTATCTAATATTAGGAAAAGCAGGGAGAAGGGATAGAAAAAGGGGAGAGATAGGAATGACTGGAACAAAGGGTAAGTTACTGAATCGACTTTTAGACTAAAGAGCATAAACAAGCCAAATATTTTACATCGAGTATGGATTTTGTATATTGATATAAAATTAGGTTATTTTTGCTACAACATACTGTATATATGTTTCAACTCTTGTATAAGGTATTGTGCCTATGCAATTCATTTAAAAATGCAATGTGAAGTTCTAGTCCACTGTTTAGAATAATTACAAAATCCAAGTTACTAGTTAGTCAGTCAAACTTGTGGCCCTGTTAGATATTAACATAGCTAGTCACAGAAATTTGTTTGATAGGTTGGACAGATAATATACAGCTAGACACAAGCACATATTAACTATAGATAGATGGTCTTCAAAAACCTTAGAGGTCTATAGAATATGGCATTTAAAGATGCTTTATTAACACAAGGCTTTTCATGACAATGAGACAGGTCTGCTCGTGGCAACAATCCCATACTACTTCAAAGAAGAAGTTGGGCATTGAAGAGCCTCTACATGGAGTTCCCTTTGATTGTGGCATGGCTAGCCATCAGCAAAAACAAAAAAACCCAAAAAACCTGCCCTTGCTTCAGCTGCTGACAGGTGCTACCCAAGTTGTGGACAAGCAGGACACAGTGGAAGTTATCTGCCTAGCTTTGCAAAGATAAAGGAGGCTGGTCCTCCAGAGTCCAGCGTCACAGATAAATCTGCAGATATCCTGGGCCAGTAGGCTGCCAGTGATGCTCCAGTGTTGCAGAGAAGCATTTGGTGACTGTCAGGGCGGCCAGTGCTCTCTGTCATTTCTATAGATGTGGAAACGGCTGGCTCTGCAACTTCTTGTTTACTTAGGTGATATTTATCCTTCCCAGGTCTCTCCTGTGGCTGAAGACTAGATGGTTACAGTCTCACAATGAAGTTTAAGTTGTTTAGGAATTAAGAAAATGATTTAAGGTCTAAGAAGATGTTTTTAGGTTGGTAAATACAAGTTATGATAGAAAGTGAATTAGGGATAGAACTTTGAACTCATCAAGATAGGATAAATAATAAAGCACTTTCTCCAAGCTTGCCAAGTACAAATGGACTGGACATTATGAATGTAACTCTGGCCTGATAGCCCTGATAATTGTTCTTATTGTATACAGTTTATTGTTGTTAAAGAAAGAGCCTTTTATGGGACTAAAATTAGGAGATGTAGGGATACTCTCTTGTGCATTGGATAAAAGCAACACCCGTCAATAAAGAGCTGAATGGCCAAAAGCAATGCAAGAGACAATGGGCAGAACTTCTGGGAGAGAGAGGGAAGCTCTGGGAAAGAGTCAGGCATGGGAAGGTTCGCCACTGAGACAAGGAGGAAGTCAGATGTATGAAACTGAGGAGAGGTAGCCAGCCATGTGGCAGAACTTAGATTAGTATAAACACTTAAATATAAGAGCTAATTGGGGAGCAAGCCAAGCTTAAGGCCATTAGCATTGTAAATAAATTTTAGTCTCCAAAGTCATTATTTGTGGACATAGGAAAGCCCACCATGGTCACAAACAACACCTGACATCTGACCTCTAGCATATGTACACATACATATGCATTCACACATGTAGGAACACAGATAACCCAGGCATATACACATGCTTGTGCATGTGCTCATATACCCACACCATACATACCAAGTTATATGATATAATGCATTTAGCATATAAAGCCATCAATCTTACATGTAGTTGTATTTATAAATATTCTGTTATGCATAAAGATACTTAGGCCAAACATTAATTTTTAACTTCGCCTTTCTCTTAGAGATGGGTTTACACACAAAGCATCATTTCTAATTTAAGGTATTCATCTCACTTAGAAATATAGATCCATGTGTTTGATGAGACACCAGGCATCTTCTTTCAGTGCCTTTATGTGGGAACAGAACCATTAAGAGCCCGCATCCTGGAGGGTTGACCAAAATGGCCACATGACCATGCCCCACTTCAAGGGAAGTTGGGAAATTTGCTTCAATAGTTATGGTTACATCTCAAGGCTAGCAAGATATCCAGGCCATTTTAAAAAACACTAATGTGTTATCAGAGAAGAAAGCAATTAAGACTGTTTAAAGGTTGTGATAGTAAGTATATTCTTATAGAGCTGGCAAGATAGTTCAATAGATAAAGTGGACCTGAGTTGGATCCCTGAGACCTACCCTGCAGATGTAGTGAATTGACTCACACAAATTGTCCTCTGACATCCAAATGTACACCTCAAACACACACACACACACACACACACACACACACACACACACACACACACACACAGCACGTACACTAACAATCATTTTTTAATCCTGGGGAAAGATTCTGATTAGTTTATCTAGTCTGATGGCCACTCTAACTTAATCAAAGCCATCCATGTCAGCAGAGCCCAGTTGCTTCCATGGTGAGAGCTGAAGGGGTGGGGGGTCCTAGGCAAGCTCACCAATGTTTTGGTTTAGTGTGTGCTACAATTGTATCTGCCTTATTCCTTACTACACCCTTCTAGGGATGGTTCTGAGACTCAGGCAGAGCTTCATCACCTCCATCCTATACAGCCTCTCATTTAGGTCCTGTTCTGAGGCTCAGCCCTTCAGAATCTCCACATTCCTAGCTATGCTGGAGAAGTAAGCCAGCCCCTTTCCCTTCATCTTTCTTTCCCTTCCTAGATTCCCTCCTCCCTCCCTTCCTCTGTTCTCCCATCTCTCTGTGCTTGTGTGTACATGTGTGGGTGGATAACTAACTACATGTCTCTCCTAAGACTTTTAAACCCTAGGCTCAAGTCAAATTGCCAGTCTTCCAATGAAAGACTTCAAACATTATTTCTCTTTGAAGAAATTGGTCCTTGTAACTCAAAAGCATAGTGGCTTTCAGACCATTTATCTGTACAGATTCTTTTAAAACTCCTAACATTTTTGGGAGAGGTGTTTATTTATTAATGTTGTTGTTGTTGTTGGCTTTGTTTATATTTCAAGACAGGGTTTCTCTGTGTAGCCCGGCTGTTCTGGAACTCACTCTGTAGACCAGGCTGGCCTCAAACTCAGAGATCTATCTGCCTCTACCTCCTGAGTGCTGGGATTAAAGGCGTGCGCCACCAGGAGAGACTATTTTTTAAGCAGTTTTTGGTTTATAGCAAAATTGGACACAAAGCTCAGTGCCTCTGCATGTAACCCCTGACCTCACCCACACACACACACACACATATGCACGCACGTGAGCACACACATACACACACATGCATGCACGCACACACACATACACACACATGCATGCACATACACACTCACGCACAAGCACACACACACACTCATGCATGCACACAAAACTTCCCACCTACATTAACATATCACTGCCACCTGAAGTCCAGAACTTACATCAGGGCTCAGTCTTGGGGTGTGTGTTCTATGCCTTTAGATAGATATATAATGACATGTCCTGGCCCTGAACACCCACAGACACCTGTTCAGAAGTCTGTCCCACACTCCTGGCAACCTCTGACTTAAAAAAAAAAATCATCTCCATAATTTCACCTTCTCCAGAATGTCACATAGTTGACAGGCAGTCTGTAGTATATCTAGACTGACACCCCTTACTTCAACACAGAAGGCTACTCTGCATCTTACCTTGGCTGGGTAACTCTTTTCTTGATTCCTTTTTTAAAATGAACAAATTGAAGAGAAAAGATAGTCTTTACTTTTCTCATATAGAGTTAACAGCTACTGTTATTTTTCCTGTTTGGTGGTGGTGGTGGTGGTGGTGGTGGTGGTGGTGGTGGTTCCAAGGCTTAACTTAGACTAGACCATCCATTGAGGGCAGAGAAGGAATGCCATCCTAGTTTCACCTCCGTTACTCTGATAAAATACCCTGGAAAACACCACCTTAGAGGAGAGAGAGTTTCTCTTGGCTCACATTTTGAGGTTACAGGGAAGTCACAGCAGCAGGAATTTGAAGCAGCTAGTCACGCCACGTCCATGGTCTCTTGACCAGCAGAGAGAAATGAATGCATCCACGCTCACTTGCCTTCTGTGCTAGGGTCACCTTCCCCATTCTTACACAGTTCAGGAAGTTTTGCCTAAGGAATAGTGCCACCCATAATGGACTAAGTCTTCCCTCATCAACGAACTTAATGAAGACAACCCCTCATGTCCACATCCACTGGCCAACCTAATATAGGTAATCATTCTCTGAGCCCATCTTCCCAAGCTATTCTATGTTGTGTCAAGTAAACAAGGATGGAAGAAAAGGGGTGGAAGAGAGAAGAACACACAAAGTAGCCAAAGACGGGCCATAGTTCTACATTTCTCAATGGATCCCCCTCAACACAATCAGTGTGAGAGTCACATTTAAAGCCAGATTGTCTTCTACTACTGGGGCATCTTTTTATTCATATGGTGTCCTATTGGATGTCAGATGGGTCTCTTACTTTAACAACTTTGTGCCTGTGTGAGGGATTTTCTCCCTAGGGGACTCATAGTAGTCTGTTTTTGTAACAGGATGCCTGAGGTAGGATAATCAAAAGGAATAGAGTTGCTCTAGGCTCATGGTTCCGGGGCTTGGGAAGCCCAACCGCATGGCTCTGCAGAGGTCCTCTTGCCATTACAACATGTGGTAGAAAGTAGAATGGCAAGGTAGGCATGTATAGATAGGTAGATAGATAGATAGATAGATAGATAGATAGATAGATAGATAGTGTACGGGCTGGCTTTGTGTGCCAACTTGATACAAGCTAGAGTCATCAAAGAGGAAGGAGTCTCAGTTGAGGAAATGCCCCCACAAGATCTTGCTGTAAAGCATTTTCTCAATTAGTGATCAAGGTGGGGTGAGGGTGGGGGTGTACAGACTATTGCAGGCAGTGCCATTCCTGAGCTGTTGGTCCTGGGTTCTATAAGAAAGCAGGCTGAGCAAGCCATGGGAAGCAAGTCAGTAAGCAGCACTCCTCCATAGCCTCTGATCAGCTCCTGCCTCCAGGATCTGTCTTGCTTGAGTTCCAATCCTGATTTCCTTTAGTGATGAACAACAATATGGAAGTGTAAGCCAAATAAACCCTTTCCTCCCCAAGTTGCTTTTTGGTAATAGAAACCCTAAGACAGGTAGATAGACAGACAGACATGGAAACATCGGCTGTGCTTTCTCTACCTTTATTCCCCCTCCACTGCCACTGTAGATGATGCAGCTACAAGATGGTGGCAGCTTGGACAGTTGAATCATCATTAGAAGAAAAATTTCCACTCATATAAGACTGATGTAAGAGAGAAATACACATCTGTCAGAGGAACCTACAGAGATAGGCAGGTTGGTTCGTTCTGCAGCAAAGCCTATCCTAATCTGACTGATACACCTTGCTAAAATGTTCTCCAGTACTTTTTCCTTGTATTTGGTGGGAAAATCCATAAACTTTTCATTGGCTACAAAGTCGGTTCATGGTGGTTCCTGTCCACCCCTCAGACTTCTCTTCTGGCCCCCTGTTTCCAAGGTCATGCCATTGCAGAATGTTTGCCCTGGAAGGGATGCTTAACTATACCAGTCTCATTGTCTCAGCTCACTTCAGTCTGAATGATCAAGTCTTCCTGCCACATTCCCTGTTGACATTCATCTCAACTTGAACATTGCAGACCCTGAGCTGCCTCTCCCATCACCTAAGCAGAAAGCCCCTTCTATTTTCATCCTGATACTTAAGGCTACTTGTCACTGCCTGGTGTTTGCTGTTTAATGGCTTGTTTGCAGCCTTCACTATCTTGTAGGTCCTGTTTGCCTAACAAAGAGCCTGGTGCACAGCAGGACTCTGTTGAGTGACTGGATGATATCCAAGGTGTTAACCCTGTGTAGTGAGCACCAGGGAAGCGTCCCTGATGTACTGCTGGGTGACAAGCCTTACCCAAACAGCGGCCTACAATAACAATGATCATTCTCTTTGCTCACAAATCTGGTGCATCACCAGACTCTGCTAGACCATTCTCAGTTGGGGCTTCTCACAAGGTTGTACTCGATGACGATGAGAGCCCAGGGCATTCTGAAGACCTCATCACTCAGATGTCTGGCTCTGAGGCTAGCAGGGTCACTGGTGGGTTCAGTGTTTAGCTCAGTATTTATGCTATGACCTAGCTGTGTGAATTCAGGCAGGTTACTTAATGTCTCTGAGCCTCAGATCTTTATTATAAAATGGGAGCTGATGTCACAGCATCAATCATTTATTAAACATTGTTCTAACTTATTTCCTATTGCCATGACAACACATACTGACCAATGACAACACATACTGACTAATAGCATCTGAGGAAAAGAAGAGGATTTATTTTTGCTTATACTTTCATGTCAGTCTCCATCATTGAGTCAGGACAGGAACTCAAGGTGGGAACATGAAGGCAGGAGGTCAAAGCAGAAATAGTGGGAGAACTCTGCTTGGTGGCTTGGTCACAGGCTTATGCTTAACTGCTTTCTTATACAACCCAAACCCACCTGTCTAGGGATCGTGCTGCCCGCAGTGGGCTGGATCCTGCATTAATAATAGCAAAGCTAATCCCTCACAGACATGCCTGCAGGTCAAGGCGATCTAGGCAGTCCCTCCATCTGGCTTTCCTCTCAGTGATTCTAGTTGGTGTCAAGTTGACAAAGTTAACCAGCACAGTTATCATCTGTGTTTCGGGCACAAGAAAAGTAGGCCAGCCTTAGAAATGAACAAGGATAGCAGCTCTACTTATCAGATGTGAATGGTGATTTTATTTCCTCAGATGGGAGGGTGGGATGAGAGCCATACCCAAGCATTATGAATATATGGCTTGGGTTCAGCCTAGAGTGTTTCTATCTAACTATCTCTAGGATAGGATTGGAAACTTCTAGGCTCCATACAATCTAAGCTTCTGCAAGCCCAGACCTTGAAGGTTTCAGCTTTCATTTTCTATATGCTAACCTAGGTCTAGAACATTTCAGCCTCTGAGACTTACTGCTGAATAGACTCATCCTTTTTTGGCTCTTTCAGAACTCTGGCTGGCTGGTTCAACTCAGCTGTTCTGGCTCAAACTCCTCTCATAGCTAACCGATTCAAATTGGCTTCTCTTGGCTTCTGAATGAATTATTCTGCTTGGGAAAACTGCTTCTGAATTCCATGAACTGAACTGAACTGACCGTACCCAAACTGCATTCAACTGAACTTCACCAAATTCAACTGAACTCAACTGAACTCAACTGAATTCAACTCAACCTCTCTCCCTGCACTGCCTTTATGTAGCCTCTCTTTTCTGTCTGTTCTTGTGAGAGTTGAGCTTACCCTATCTCTGATTCAGTCTGTCAAATCCATCTCTGATTTGTCACTTTGTCTGCCCCTCAATTAGATATCATTGTTTAAGATTAAAGGTGTGTATTAAGGGTGTGTCTATATTCCAGCCAGATCATGCAGACCTAGAAGGTCTTTGGACTGATCACTTGCCAGAGCAACCATGCTGCTGAATCAAAATTCCTCTACAATCAGAGCTTTACTGAACTACAAAAGAGTAAAAAAAAAAACCTTGTCATTCTCTAGGTATGGGAATGGAGGAAACAAATGAGAGTCTGGGGCTGTGCTGTACTCCATCTTGGAGGCTGGAGCCACTGTGACTTATCCTGAGAAGTTAATAAGTAGACTTATCTAGACCCAGAATGAAGCCTTCGAGCTTGAAGTAACCACTGTGTTAGAGTCACAAGCTAGGTCTGGAAATACAGGCTCTGCTCAGTGTGATCTTAGAGACAAAGATGAAAGTCACATCAGAAACCAGATACCAAGAGGAAGACCCAAAAGGCACAACCAACATGGCATTCTGTACCCTAAGTGTAGAGGAATCAAGCATTTTAGCCTGTTTGGTAAAATAAAAACAGTGTTAATATCACAAACCCAGAACAGGAAAGGAAGAAAAAGGAACAGGCTGACGTGTGGTTGTGATACACACACACACACACACACACACACACACACACACACACACGTCAGAGATGAACAGGTCAAGGTTGAGCCTTGATGTCTATGTGGTTGTTCTGAGGGTGGGAGAAGACGAACCAGCAGACAATGGAATCCCTTCTTTCTGGGCCATGAGTGACTAGTGTCACTGCCTCTTGTCTGTTATTGGTTTTCAAAAGGGACAGAGCAACGACACCATCAGCTTCACATCTCAGGGCCGACACACATGGTAGAGAAAGTCTAGGTTAGCTACAAATTTCAGTTTTCACCAGGACTTGGACATGGACCCTATTACAAAGCACAGGCAATATTTCATTCATTCATTCATTCATTCATTCATTCATTCATTCATCCTTTCATCCCTTCATCCCTTCTTCCCTTTCTTAACCGAACAATACCCCTCAGATTACTGGGAGCCATCTGTGAGGACTCAGGTTGCATCATCCTTCATCTGTTTGGGTATTTGTTTCCTCCCCTGGTCAATGGGAATAAAACCTGCCTTTTTGCAGACCTGTAGACTAGGGCAGAGCATTGCATGTGAAGCTGACCAGGGTCCTAGAGGGCCTGGCCTACCCACAACCCCAGGCTTCAGAGAGCAGGGAAAAGAGCTCATTTGTGAGATCAGTGTGGCCCCAGTGTGCTGAGACAACGAGGCTCCTTCATGGCCGTACACCCTCTCCTGGACTTCAACACCCCCTCTAGCACATTCCACTCAGACTCACTGCTTTGCTATTGTGCCTGCTTTTGTGACATTTTCAAGACCCAAAAAGCCACTGAATTCATCTTGGTGCTAGCCCAGACTCAGCTGCTGTCCCAGTGTGACAGCCCCAGTTGGATCCACCTACTGCTCTCTGCTAACACAGATTCTCTGTCTTCTCCCAACTCTCAAATCCATAGGAACCTCTCCTCTCCCTTCACAAGCCACTGTCCAGCCTGGTGGCCACAGATGGCCAGGTAATTGCCACAGATGTGCAGGTGTGTGTGCTCACATTCACTCAGACTCAGAAAGGAATAGATCCTGTTCTCTCTGGCCCCAGACTCCAGACCTCTGACATCATCTGACTTACAGACATACCATGACCCACAGGCTGATGCTGATCGGGTCTTACAGCCAAAGGCAGGACAAGACCCTAGAGCTCCAGCAATGGGTATTCACAGAGATGGAGATCCAATGGGTCTGATGCTCAGATACAAACACACACACACACACACACACACACACACACACACACACCTGAAGCAAAAGCACGGATATCATTTCTAGGGTCACTGAGACCTATGGAGCAACCATACATCCATAGACACTGGGAGATGAACCATGTCCCCCAAATTAACTACCTCAGAATGTGGCAGTAAATGGACACAGAGTTTGTATAGAAGTCATTACTATTAAGTGAAGTCACAGGGTGGCTCAAACCGGTTGGAATGGTGGGGTTTTTTTTCCATTTTTTTATTAGATATTTTCTTCATTTACATTTCCCATGTTCTCCCAAAAATCCCCCAAACCCTCCCCCATTCCCCACCCTGCTCCCCTACCCACCCCACTCACTCCCCCCTATTGGCCCTGGCGTTCCCCTGTACTGGGGCATATAAAGTTTGCATGACCAAGGGGCCTCTCTTCCCAGTGATGGCCAAATAGGCCATCTTCTTCTATATATGCAGCTAGAGACATAAACTTAGGGGGTACTAGTTAGTTCATGTTGTTCTTTCACCTATAGGGTTGAAGACCCCTTCAGCTCCTTGGGTACTTTCTCTAGCTCCTTCCTTTGGGAACCCTGTGTTCCATCTAATAGCTGACTGAGAGCATCCACTTCTGTGTTTGCCAGGCACTGGTATAGCCTCCCACGAGGCAGCTGTATCAGGGCCCTTTCAGCACTATCTTGCTGGTGTATGCTATAGTTGGACTGGTGTTCTTACAAAGTACACACTTCAGGACAAATCAAAGTTACTGGCACTTGACCTTGTCATTGTGGCTTTTGGAAGTCTGAGACCATAAATGCCTGCTGTTTAAGTCACTGTTTTTGTTTGTTTGTTTGTTTTGTTTTTTGTTTTTTTTGTTTTTCCAAGGCAGGGTTTCTCTGTGTAGCCCTGGCTGTCCTGGAACTCACTTTGCAGACTAGGCTGGCCAGCACAGACAAGGATACTGGAAGCCTCCTATAGCACCGCCTCCCCTTAAAGCAACCCAGACCCATTTCCCCATCACAGCCTCACACAGAGCCAAGGCAGATTGTCAGCCCCACATCAAGGAGCAGCCCAAGCTGGGCGTGGTGGCGCACGCCTTTAATCCCAGCGCTCGGGAGGCAGAAACAGGCGGATTTCCGAGTTTGAGGCCAGCATGGTCTACAAAGTGAGTTCCAGGACAGCCAGGGCTACACAGAGAAACCCTGTCTCAAAAAACCAAAAAAAAAAAAAAAAAAAAAAGGGAGCAGCCCAGGGCCTGCTAGTGAGCTGTGCTCCCTGGAGCACCTTTCTCCGCACCAGCAAGGTGCTGACCCATCCTTCGCCATCACTGACAAAACTGAGAAATGCTGCGACAGTTGTGTCTCATGTGCTGAGCACCAACTGTTTACACGAAGGTCTCGACTGAAAGACTTTATCTTGGCTGAGGTTTTTGTCCTTGGTTAGTTGGCGCCATTGCTTTTGGATCGGGCTAAGTAACTCATTGTTGAAGGAAGCTGCTCATATCACGGGAGCCAGAAAGTTGGGAGGAGTGGGGGGAGGGGAGAGGAAAGGAAGGATGGGGAGGGGTGGGGTGAGGGAGGGTGGGGTGAGGGAGGGTGGGCTGGGGTGCATGAGGTCCTAACACTCCCTTCAGCTTTTCAGTAGCTCTCACCTCTTCAAGGTCCCACTGCCTCCTCCAGAGTCGCACGCATGGTTATCGAGCCTTTGATACACGGGCCTCTAGCCTAAGCGCAGTAGATATCCAATCACTGACATGAGGACACATAGCAAAAGCAGGGCTGGACTGGATTCAGGAGGCTCGGGTCGAATCTGCCATGAGAGCTGGGGACAAGGTTGGGGGATAAAGGGCCTAAACTCCTGGTGACAAAGCAACTGAGGTGAGATGACTTCCAGCCAGGTCCTTTGGGCCTAAGGTCCCAGCTGACCCAGGGTCCAGACCTGAGTGAGCTTTGTTCAGGAAGCTGGAAAAAAAATATTAAAAACAAAACAAAACAAGACAAAACACCAAAACACGTCTCTAACATCCTTTCTCTTGACTTAGCCTGATGGTTTTATCTGCTGTGTGTGTAATATCACTGTAAGTAAAGAGCATAATATAATTTAAAATTATCGTGTGGATTTTACTTTGCAGTTTGCAAAGTCACCTTTAAATGCAAACAGGAGAGCGTTTAGCTTCTGTGTGGAATTGCCTAGATGATTTCGTAGCTCATACAGACCGACGTGCTTTGCTCTTCCTAGACACAAAATTGCTGCCTCCAACTGGCTTAACTGATTGCATTCCGTGTCTTAGTGCACACATGTCTCCTAACACTACGTTAGCCCAGAGACAGGAAGGAAAGACTCAGAGGAAGAAGGAACTGCACGCAGCTGCTATGATTTCCTCTCCCCTCCCACCTCCTCCTCTTTTCTTCTAAGCCTGGGGCTTGCTGGTCAGGTCCCAGGCACGCCAGGCATGCAGCCTACCATGGAGCTGTAGCCCCAGCCTTCTGTTGCAGTCATTTGTTTTGTATATGTATGTGTCTCTGTGTGCGCCTGTCACAGCCTGTCTGCAGAGGAAGCTCCACAGCTCTTATGTGTTGATCCTCTCCTCCTACCATATGGGACTCAGAGATCCAGCCCAGTCATCAGGCTTGGCTGCAAGCGCCTTACCCACCGAGCCAGCTCACTGGCCCTTAGCTTGGTTCTTTTTGTTCTTTGAGACAGGCTTTCATATAATCCAGGCTGGACTTACCATCCCTATTTAGACGAGAAGGACTTTGAGCTTCTGTTCCTCCTGTCCCTACCCCTCAAAGTGTTAGGAGTGCAGGTATGCTCTGCCACATCAGGTTTAGGTGGTACAAAGGACTTAACCCAGGGCTTTGTTTATGCTAAGCAAGCACTCTACCAACTGAGACACAAGCCTAACACACTTTACCCTCCCCCTTTAAAGATAGGGTCTCACTAAGTTGCCCAGGCAGGTCTTGGACCTGTGAACATCCTTCCTTGGTCTCTATACTGGCTGGTTTTGTATCAACTTGACACAAGCTAGAGTCATCAGAGAGGAAGGAGCCTCAGTTGAGGAAGTGCCTCCATGAGATCCAGCTATAAGGCATTTTCTCGATTAATGATCAATGAGGGAGAGCCCAGCCCATTGTGAGTGGTGTCATCCCTGGGATGGTGGTTCTGAGTGCTTTAAGAAATCCATGGGGAGCAAGCCAGTAAGCAGCAGCACCCCTCCATGGCCTCTGCATCAGCTCCTGCCTCCAGATTCCTGCCCTGCTTGAGTTCCTGTCCTGACATCCTTTAGTGATGAACAGTGGAAGTGATGAACGTGGAAGTGTAAGCCAAATGAACCCTTTTCTTCCCCAACTTGCTTTTTGGTCACGCTGTTTTGTCACAGCAATAGAAACCCTAAGACAACCCCCAAGTAGCTGACAATGCTGCCACCAGGCCTGACTGACTTTACTTTCATCAATATTTTCAATATAAGCTGACACCAGGAGCTAACATGAGGAAGGAGGACCATGATAGGGATATGCAGCCATTCATGTAGCTTGGAATCCCACCATCTTTCCAAAATGTAAGCACGTTCTGACCCAAGAGGCAAATGTGGTCTCTTGGAGCTATGGCGCCCCACGGACTGAACAACGTGGCTTGCTAGTCCTGAAGGTTTCAGTCTGCCTGGACTTATAGCAATGAATCCTGCCTCATGGGGCTTCAGAAGTGTTGTGTGTGCATGGCGAGGCAGCGGCAGTGGGTGCACACTCGTTGGCTAACATCTCTGTTCACTTTCACGTGCCTTTGACTCATTACATCTGAGTAAAATCATGAAGCATTTCAAAACATCAACAGCCGAGCACTAGGCTGAGCGCAAAGCCTTCTGGGTATGGATGTAAAGTTGTAGTGTGCTTGCTGGTCGAGTCTGGCCACATTTCTGCCCTGGCTCCTGGCTTATCCCTTCTTGGGTTACTTCAGGCACTACTGTAGGACACCCAGCAGTGTCTCAAGAAGCCTTTGTGCCTTCCAGGCCTTTCTCTTGACAGGGCTACTTCAGCCAGCCTGGTTCTTCCGTCCTACACCAGAGATGGGCAAATATACCAAAATCAATCCATAGCCAATCTGACTTCAGGATTCAGGGGTAACAAGGACATGCTTGTTGCCTGTTTGGAGGGGAGCTGGGTGCTTCTATGTCAGAGAATTACTTCAATGATTCAGTCTCTTCAGGTACCACCCCTGGCTCCAGTCTCCCTGAGCCCACTCGTCCTGCAGGGTGTTTCTAGATGAATGACCCTGGACATTGCTTGACAGTCTTGTCTCCATCCCAGTGTTAGGAACCTCCTGAAAGCAGCTTTGTGTCTCTATCTTTACCTCCCACCACATCCTACAGAGTCCACACACATCTGGCGGCTCACAACTGCTCCAGGGCCTTCCTCCTAGACCTGACCCTGTGACTGCCTTCTCTACCACTAGACTTTGTCCACCTCTTCACCTCTGCCCCACAGGTTTCTGAGGCATGGATTCTTCACAGTGATCTCTCTGGAATTCCAAGGGCATCTGGAGAAATTTAAATTCCTTAACACTAGGCTAGGTAACAGGGTAGAATACAATGATCCCCTAGTAACTGAAACCAGACTGAGTATCTGTGTTTGGGGAGTAGGGTGGGCTATCCCACTGCTATGAGGGCCAAGATAGTAGATGAAGACAGAATGTGGGGCTACTCTCATCAGACAGTCACAGTGGGACCCTTTCCTGGGCACACAGTGTGAGAATGGCCAGTGGGAAGGAACTCAGTGCAGGGGACGGATGTGCTTTGAGAAGGTGAACTAGGTAATTTCTTAAAACAGCCTTATAAATAAGAGCTAAGGCTGTGTGGTGGTTTGAATAGGCTTGGCCCAGGGAGTGGCACTATTAGAAGGGGTGGCCTTGTTGGAGTAGGTGTGTCACTATGGGTGTGGGCTTTAATACCCTAGTCCTAGCTGCCAATATTCTAGCAGCCTTCAGATGAAGATGTAGAATTCTCAACTCCTCCTGCACCATGCCAGCTTGAATGCTGCCATTCTCCCACCTTGGTAATAATGGACTGAACCTCTGAACCTGTAAGCCAGCCCCAATTAAATGTTGTTCTTATAAGAGTTGCCTTGGTCCTGGTGTCTGTTCACAGCAGTAAAATCCTAAGACAGTCTGCCATGGCTGATCACAGCTATGATCAACAAGTCACTCTCGTCGTCCTGAGTAGTGTCCTAGCTGACATTTCCCAGCCTTCCTTGCATGGAAGCCAGCCAACTGTCTAAGTCCCAGCCAATGGACTGTGAAGTAGAGTGACTTTAAGGCCTGTGGGAGGGCATTCTGAGGTAACAGAACCACACAGGGAAGGACCTAGGTCCTTGGTGACTGCGTGAGGCAGAGCCACTGCTGCTGTCCCCAGTTGACTTTCAAAGTTAGGAGTGGATTCTGTTACAAGGCACTGAGACAGTAGGGGTGTCACAGGGCAGCAGTTAGCTTGTCTTGACTAGCCCACCAATTCTGCCACCCAGTGGTAGGGGGTGTATATGTCCCTGGTTCCTCTTTATCTTTCTGTTGGTCAGAGGGCATTTTCCGGCCTTCTAGACTGACATTTTTTTTTTCTTTAAAACTAACTTTTTAATGAGATAGACAGTCCGCAACGCCCTCTCCCTTTTCGGTAAAAGATAAAAATTTGGAAGTCTTAACAGTTAAGCTTAAATCCCACCTGAGTTCCTTTCACCCACTCCCAACACAGCAATGTTCCCTCCCCTCAGCCTCAAGGCTGTTGAGGCCAAAGGTCTCCAATTTAAAACAGAGTCAATCCCTCCTAGCAGTGGGGGAATATGGATCCTGAGGTGGCCGCTTCCTGTAGCCAGGCAGGAACTCCACTGGAGGGAGAGGGACACCAAACCACCTCCAAAACTTTCTACCCAAAATTTATCCTGTCAATAGGAAATGCAGGGATAGGGTGGAGCAGAGACTGAGGGAGTAGTCAACCAATAACCGGCCCAACTAGAGACCCATTCCATGGGCAAGCACCAGTCCCTGACACTACTCATGATGTTCTGTTCTGTTCTGTTTGCACACAGGAGCCTGGCATGGCTGTCCTCTGAGAGGTTCACCCAGCATCTCACTAAAACAGATGCAGAGACCCACAGCCAAACATTAATGGACCTCGGGGAGTCTTATTTCTGTAAGAGTTGGGGGAAGGATTGAGGGACCCAAAGAGGACAGGGACGCCATAGGAAGACCAACAGAGTCAACTAACCTGGACCGTGGGGGCTCCCTGAGGCTGAACCACCAACCTAAGAGTAAACATGGGCTGGACCTAGGCACCTTGCACATATGTAGCAGATGTGTGTCTTGGTCTTCATGCTGGTCCTCCATCAACTGGAGCAGGAGCTGCCCCTGACTCTGATGCCTGCCTGTGGATGCCTTTCCCCTATCTGGGCTGCCTTGTCTGCCCTCAGTTGGAGAGAATGCACCTAGTCCTGCAGTGACTTGATGCGCCCGAGTCAGGGTGGGTATAATACCTACAGGGGGCCTCCCCTTTCTCAAAGGAGAAGAGGAGGGAGGAATAGGGAAGGGTCTGCATGAGGGATTACTGGGAGGAGAGGTGGGGCTGACATTGGGATGTAAAGTGAATAAATAAATTAAAAAAAAAAGGTATCTGCATTATAGTTTCTCAACAAACAAACCAAAACAAAGCAGAGGCACTCATATCAGACTTGGCAAACATAGCTGTTAAGAGCCATAAAGGAAGATCTGTCACACAGGGGTCACAGATGGCAGCAATGACCACAGGACAACTTTCCAAACCTCAACTTACTACACACCACAGGAGGAGAGCTGGGAGCGCAGGGACAGCTAGCTGAATCTGCACCAACACTCCCCAGTACCTACCGACACTGTCAAACACACAAGTCATCACCACAGCCCACAGGCCTCCCGGCAGCTGCTGTCACTCCAGAGTTTACCAGCTCTCAGCATCAGCATCTAAACAACTCATGACATTGTTCTCTTTCCCAAGAAATCCCCAACCTCTCTGATTTATCTGTTTGCTTGCCTGCTTATTCTAAGACGGAGTCTCATGTAGCCCAGGCTGGCCTCAGGCTTACTATGTACCAGGCTGGCCTTGAACTCCTGATCACCCCCACCTCTATCTCCTAAGTGCTGAGATTACAGACTGTGCCACTATGACCAGCCCCAATCCCAGCCTGTTCTTTTGTTCTTTGGACATACCAGCAGGCACCCTGATTTGAAATGTATGTTCCAAGTATGTTCAATGTAATATTCTTTGTATATTCCCAAATAAATTCTTTGTTTGAAGACATATCTATGATTTCATGTTGAAATCAGTCTTATTTCCATTTGAATTGTCCTTTTAAGTATTTTTTTAACATAAATATATGGTTTCTGACTATCTCTCTTGTCCCTACCTATCTTAGTGTTCCTTTGGAGTGAAGAGACACCATGATCAACCCAACTCTTATAAAGGACATTTAGTTGGGGCTGGCTCACAGGTTCTGAGATTCAGCTCATTATCATCACAGCAGGAAGCATGACAGCATGCAGGCAGGCATGGCACAGAAATAGCTGAGAGTTCTACATCTTGGTCTGAAGGCAAACAGAAGACTGAGTTCCTCAGGCAGCTAGGAGGAGGTTCTCTTCCTCAATGGGTGGAGCCTGAGCATAGGAGACCTCCAAAGCCCATTGCCACAGTGACACACTTCCTCCAGCAAGGCCACACCTCCTAGCAATACAACTCACTCCCTATAGGCCAAGTGTATTCAAACCACCACACTACCTATAAAGTGTGTGTGTGTGTGTGTGTGTGTGTGTGTGTGTGTGTGTGTGTAAATGTATGTGTGTATGTGTAAGTGTATGTATGTGCATATGTGTGTGTATATATGTGTGTGTATATATGTGTGTGTGTGAATGTGTGTGTGTGTATATGTCTGTGTACACATGTACCTTTGGGTTCACCTGCACATGTGGGTTGTATGTAGAAGCCAGAGGTTGATCTCTCTCTTTCCACCTTCTTTTTCTGAGGTGAGGTCACTGAAGCTGGTCTTCATTGGCTGGCTAGTGTAGTTGGCCAGTGAAGTCATCCTGTCTCCAGTCTTTACACGAGCACTGAGGTTACAGACCCAACCAGGTCCCCTAGCATGGCGACAAGAGCCTTGGTGCCACTGAGTCGCCTCACCAGTCCCAGGCTTTCTCTCTATGGACAGCACCCTCATAGGGGCCCCCATGCAAATGCTCTCTCCAGAAGAGAGATCTGCAATTTGATTTTCATTTATTTATTTATTTATTTTCGTCCTTCAAATTTGTTGTATGGATTTGCATTATTGCCAATAGTATTTGAGAGTCCCTCCTTCCGTGCACCCTCACTAACATTTAATGTCAAACCTTAATTTTTTAAAAAACCAATATGACCAGTAAAATATGTTTTGTGGTAGCTTAATGGTTTAGTCCCTTGATTGCTACTGAAAATGAACATTCTTCAACTTTATTGGCCATTTGAACTTCCTTTTCTATAAATCGACTTTTTCTTTTTTTATCATTTGCTGGGTGTTCTATTGGGCCATTTGTCTTTTTCTTATTGATTTGTTAGAATTCTTTATATATTCTGGATGCTAATCCCTTATCTGCAATATAAATTGCAAATATTTTCTCCCTGGAGATAGCTGTTTCTAGCTTGTTTATGGTGTCTCTCGTCACACTGAAGTTTTACATGGTAGCCGAGCACATCTATCAACTGTGTTTCTTTTACTCGGCTTGCCCTGGGCCCTGCTGGTTTCAGCTGTGACGCGGTGGGCCAAGTTAAACCGTCAGGAACACAAGCCCTGGGGACCGGGGAGCTTTTCTAACTCCCTCCTCAAGACATCAGCTTGAGGGGCAGTGGGGGCAGATGCGGGGAGGAGATGCTAAGATGGAGAAGGAAGGCATCTGTCTTTCAGTGGGGAGCCAAGAGTAGTACACGTCAGTGCTGGTGAGGCCAGGCACACAGCTTCCATTGCAAGCCCTTTCTGTTTTTCATGTATTGTCAACTGCTTCCTCACATTTCAGTTTTATTGGATTCTTTAAAAAATATATTTTTGTTACGCTATTTGTGCATATTTGTGAGCATATACACTGTGAAGCATGGCGTGGAGATCAGAGGACAACTTGAGAGCATCAGTTTTCTTCTTCTGTCACATAAGTTACTGGGATTGAGCAGGTCATCAGGCTTGGCAGCAAGCGCCTTTACCTGATGAACCGCAGTTTTCACTGAATTCTTCACCAACCAAACGCTCCTTGGTTTTTTTTTTCCTTCTTCTGCCATTTAGTTCGGTTCTTTGGCTTTCAAAGCAGGAGAAAGGAACAATCGGGGCATTATTCACAGTCGGCCTGTGTGCTCAGCTGTTTGTCGGCCCTCTTACAGTCAGGATCAGCCAGGCTGAGCTGTAGGAACAAAGACTGCCAAAGTTCCAGGGACTCGCAACACCAACGTCTATGTCTCCCTTGTGCTCTGTGTTCAGAGCGAGCTAAGCTTGGCAGCCTGAGCTTTGTCGCTTTGTTTTTCTTCCAGGATCCATACCAGAGCTTATTTTGGGGGGTGAGGGTGGGGGTAGGGGTCTGGAACATGTTGTTTCAATAGGAAAAGGGATGTGGCAAGCACAGCCTGGCTCTCACAGCCGCCATTTACTGTGACATGTCACTTCCAGTCACATTCCCTTGGCCAAAAATAGTCTGTGGGGTTAACATTGATCTTACGGGACTGGGGCAAGAGTGACTGCCAGCATCCATCATCTAAGGGCCTCTGTTCACTCTGGCCACTTCTGTCTCCTAGGTGTAGAACATGCTCAGTTTTAGGCAAGCAATCCAATGTTCCAATCAACTACTAGTCAGGTTCATGTTTAAAGTTCACCACTTCATATAATGAATGGGATGCCCCTGTCAGAGAAGAGAACGCCTGACTCAGAGTTCTCAACCTCTCTTTGTTTTTCTCTGACTTTCTCTGTCTCTCTGCCTCTGTCTCTGTCTCTCTTTCTCTCTGTATAACATGCACGTGTGTATCCATGCACGTGGAAGCCAGAGGTCAGCCTCAGGCACTGTTCTGCTGGAGTGGTTCACCTTGTTCGTTTGGTGAAGGAGATATTTGAGTTATTCAAGTCTGAGCCTGGAGACATGGGCTAGAGATTGTGCTGCTCACAGAAGGGGCATCCCCCACTTTCAAAACATCAAACTGTCTCTGGGTTTTCCAGGGACCATAGATAGAAGATTCCCATATATGGAATTCTGTGTTCCCCTGTAGAGAAGTACTTTAAAGGATTTATAGGACAAAGACTTGATTAATCTAATGTCTTAATTCTCCTTTGAGTAGCCCTGTGTGTCCCTGCTAGCACAGGAACATGGATGACCCCACAATTCCTGCATCACCTCCCAGTGCCACCCCATCTGGGATGACGAGCTCACAGACGGAGTCTCCTTTCAGTGAATCCTCGACTGTCTTTGGCCCCTAGCATCAGCCAAGATAAGTCACAGCTGGAATGGGGCAGGAAGTAGTCCACGTTGGTTTTGGAGTCTGGTCTGTCTTTGGACTTGGGGCTCACTCCTTAGGTTAGGCTGGCTAGCCAGTGAGCTTTGGGAATCTGCCTCTACCTCAGTTCAAAGTTCTATGAGGAGAAGTGACTCAAGTGTCGTTCACAGGCCTGCTGTACTGTGGTAAAATGAGACTGCATAGTTAGGAGAGGCACGCGGGAGCTGCTGCCCTGTAGAGATGCTGAGGTAGTACGGATTTCATCAGTCCTTCTCCTGGATAAAGGAAATTTCCCTGATTCAGCGGCTGCTTCCTTCTTCCCAAGCGAGGGCTCAGACTGATGTTTCTTATTGTTTCTATTGTGTCTAAGGCAGAGTCCCGTGGAAATTCATCTGGAGGCTGGAAATTGCTGAACATTGCAATTTCCCACCAACCAGTTCGGAAGCTGAGCAGGAGTCTCAGCATTTTCTTCTATCTTTAAAAGACAGGGGCTCTCAGTTTCCTGACCTCACAGAAGTCCCAGCGCCCACGGGGAAGCGCACAACTGCCTGCAGCTTCAGCTCTCGGGGAATCTGATGCCCTCTTCTGGCCTCCATCGGTACTGCACACATGTATAGATGTTGAGTCTAAGTCAGATCCATGCACTACATATTAAATAAAGAAAACAGAGGTCCAAGGGTAGCCATAAGTCTTGAGAAGTTAGAATATCTATTTGTATTGGTAAGGAGAAAATTGTGAATGGTAGAACATTCCTTCACATGTTATCATTCAATTCGCTTTTTTTTAATGGTCTCCATTTCAAGGGTAAGAAAATCATATTCACAGAGGCTAAGTTCCAATCCCCAAATCACACATCCAGTATATTTTAGTGACAAGACAAATCTAAACCACTTATACTTCCTCCTCAATCTGGGATGGAAGTGGGGGTCATTCCAGGCTATGGGTGTGAGAGGCTGGCTCTCTCTGAACCTATTAACAAGTCTTCCCATAGTTCCTCAGTCCCAGGAGAGGCCATCTGACTAGCCTGTCAGGGGTCATAGGTTACGAGCCCCACTATGATTGGCTCCAGTGGGGTCATATATTCTTTTCTGGGCAAATGACTCAGGCCGGGGTCATGCAATAACACAGTGTGGCTTCAGAGGCAGCAGAAGTGTCGGGGAATGGCTTTTCCCCCATAAATAACTTTGCCTGGAGTTATTGAGTTCAAGCCTTGTGTAGTCATAATGTAGCATCAAGAGCTCTTTGTTACACATACTAAGTGCGTTTGACCCTCACAACCCTGTGAGATCATCTCTAGCCTCACTGTGAAGGAAAGGCTCAAAGAGACTACAGGAGCGGACCTGTCTCACATCTTAAGTCTCTCAACTGGTCCTCTTGCATGAAAACTGTACTGTGAAGGCCAGGGTACCTTCTCCCCAAAGTCTCCCTTTGCTGATCTCTCTGCCCACTCCTGCTTATCAGAACAGAACCCTGTGATCTCTCTCTGAGGGTCAGGAGCCATTAATACACACACACACACATACACACACACACACACACACACTTGCTCACCTCCATTCATTCAGTGTATAGTTCCCAAGTACCTGGCTCTGTACACCACTGAGACCCCACTTTGCTCTGCTTTATTGTCCAGTGGGGAAGACAGACATTAAACAGATAATGACACTAATAATTATTTCATGGCAATTGTTAGAGATGTTATGAAGAAGTCCAGGGGGGGCTCTGAGCATTTATGACCAGAGAAGTGACTCAGGAGTGTGTGTGTGTGTGTGGGGGGGGGCAATACCACCAGGAAGGTAGTGTTAACTGGAGTTCTGGAAGGATAGTGAAAATAAAAACTGACCGGAGGAATAGGGTGGCAGAAGACAATGCTGACAGCAACAAGATTTGGAGGTTCAGATAGCTTGGTCCAGGAAGTCTGGACCAGGGAGACAAAACTTAGACGGGGCTCCACAATTCGGTTCTGCCCTCCAGGCAACTCCTGCCTGCATCCATGCTTCTGGCCCAGGCTAAGTCTTAAGGAGGCACAGCACGGGCTGGAGCAAGGGGGTTGGGGACAGTTGTCTCTGCAGAGGCAGCAGCTGCAAGCAGCCGCTATTCTCTGGCCGTTCTCTGGCTCCCGGGTCAGGAGGAGGGAGGCAGCAGAGGACGCGCCTAGCACGATTTTTATATATGTGTGGCCATAATATTTAAGTGTCTTGGCTGTAAGCCTGAGACTAGGTCCCCCGACAGCCAGGCCTTGCTCCACACGCTCTAACAGCTGTCTGTAAAACCCGTTTATGGAGCCGCCATAAATTTCCCAGATGCTGCAAACCACAGAGCTGGGGACAAAGAGTCGTAGGGGGGGAGGGAGGCGTGGGAGAAAATGGCGGCCTCCGCATCTCTCCCAGCTTGTCCTCTGGGCCCCCTAGCCTGCCCCCTGCCCACCTGGGGCCGCCTTACCCTAAATTCTTTTATTGAAGCTGATCTGAACACTGACCCCGTGGGGCCTGGCTGGGCAATCTGGCTCAGCACGGATGCAGGCGCTCTCAAGATTGCGGCAAAAGGTGCCGTAAATCAGAACTAAGTGTCATGATAGTGATTTGAACTGACACTGTTCTCACCTTGTCCATTTACTGGGAAATATATAACAGGAATAGATTGAGCCTGTCATATTGTACCTGAAAAATACAGCTGTTGGGGAGGAGAGGCAGGTGGCACCACGGCAGGGTCCCAGCGGGCATTGGGGTGCTTAGCGGTGGGGGGGTGGGGGGTGGGGGGTTTGTCAGCATTCCATTGGACTGAAAGCGTGCTCTCCAAGTCAGGGCACAATGGCCTGACCAGCCTCCCAGGTAGCCATGTCCCACTTGTTACAGAAACCCACCTGCCCCTCTCTACTGTCCTGAGGGCTCCACCTGCCCAGGCCACAGAACTCTGTGTGTGTATGTCTGTGTATGTGTGCCCACGCTTTCGCACATGTGTGTGGTGTGTTGGATGGAATCTAGGAATATATATATATATATATATATATATATACACACACACATATATATGTATATGTATATGTATATGTATATGTATATGAATGAATGAAAGTGTTCAACTACTGAGTCACATCCCCAGTCTTAAAATAAGAAACCAAAATAAGAAAAAAGCCTTTTAATTCAGGATATACATATAGAAAAGCACACAGGTCATAAATACATTGCTTGGTTAATCTTTCCAACCAGACAAAACATACCTGCACTCTTGACTCTCAAATACAGAAGCCTTACCCCCACCCCCAAGAAACTCCCAGCAGCCCTCCCCCACAGGAGAGGGCTGATGATGGTTGACACCGGTTCAGTTTTATCCAGGGCGGCTGAATGAGGTCATTTTGAAATTCCCACCTGTTATTTGGGTTCCCATAGTTGAAGAAGAGCCTTTTGTCTTCACTATAATTCACAAATGGCAGGTGCGAGCTGTAGCTCGGTGACGGGGGACTCGCCTGGCAACAGCTGGGCTCCCCTGAACCCTGAAAACACAAGGACCATATTAACAATGGAGAAGAGGACCTGCGGAATGGCTCAGTTGTAAATGCTTACTGTAAAAACCTATCCCCTGCACCCATGTGAAACACTGGGTGTGGTTGCACACTCCTGTAGCCCTAGCGCTGGGAGATGCAGCCTGAGAGAGGTAGAGGCGGGATAATCCATGGGGCTCACCAGCAAACCAGGTTAGCTCAAAGCTCTGGGTTCTGTAAGAGACACTGTCAAAAAGTAAGATGGAGGGAAATTGAAGGTGTGTGTCATAGACATCTGGCCTACACACACACACACACACACACACACACACACGGAGAGAAGGCAGGGAAGAGCAAATCGAGAGCACAATCAACAGATGCTGTCTCTTCTCTGGAGGATTCCAGTCTGACTCCAGAGGAGAGATGGGGTGTGGGAAGACAGGGTGGGACTGGAGTCAGGAAGGGTCAACCAAAGGTACACAGAGTTCTGAACTTTGGCTGGGAGATGGGAGGATGGAGAGTTATAGGGGCTCAGGCTCGGACACAGGGCTGGGTTGAGTGCACTGACTGAAGAGACATGGCCCCCATAGGCTCTTATATTTGATTATCAGGGAGTGGCCATACTTGAGAGGGATTAGTGAGTGTGGTGTTGTTGGAGTAGGTGTGGCCTTGTTGGAGGAAGTGTGTCACTGAGGGTGGGCTTTCAGTGCTCAAGCCAAGCCTAGCATCTCTCTCTTCCTCTCACCTCTCCAGCACCATGTCTGCTTGTGTGCCACCAGGCTTGTAACAGACTAAGGCTCTGAAGTGTAAGCAAACCCGACGGGATGCTTTCTGTTATAAGAGTTGCTGTGATCACGACGTCTCTTTACAGCGATAGAACATTGAC